>PVIR01010248.1:0-50639 GCA_004026965.1 Petromus typicus
GTGAACCCAAGACCTTTACCCTGAGCAACATCCCCAGCACTTTTTGCAAATTTTGGTCATGTTTGGCTGGGCTCTGGTTTGTGATCTTCTTGCCTCAGCTGCCCAGACTGCTGGGCTGACAGGGTGCCTGGCTGTCTTCTTGTTTTTAAAAGTGTATTTCAGGTATACCTTAGATACAAAGCGGCCACCTACTTCAGCCAATCCAGGTAGGTCCAGTCCAGTCCAGTCCGTAGGTCCTCAGGGACCCAGAAGTCAACCAAGGGCCAGCTCAGTGGCATTGGGGGAAGAGCAGGGGGCACCCTGGGGTCCTGCACGACTGTGTCTAAGCATCAGGAAGCATTTTCCTGACTGGGGAGGAATGACGCAGGCTATGCAGTGGGTTGTGCAGCATTTACTCAGATCAGTACAGAGGAAACACCCCCCGGGGCAGCCACGAAGACTCTGTCGTCTCCCTGAAGAACGGATCACTCTCCAGCCAAGGCAGCTTCCAAGTAACAAACACACGCTGCCTAGGAGGCTCCACTGCTGTGAGTCTGTGGGGCCTGATCCATCACAGGGTACCCCTGGCCTGTTCACACCTCCAATGCCCACCCTGCACCTCCTGCACAGTCTCCGGGCACCCTGTCATGGTAGGGTGTGCCTTCCCAGTGATGGAGACGAGGCCATGCAGGGTGGCCACCAGCGTCCCACCACTGAGGCTCCCCTTGGCCATATGGGAAGACGTGTGCAGAAAGGAAGTGAGGCCAGGACCAAAGATTGGCAAAGGGGAAGGAGGAAGGAGAACCACTCCGACCTTTAGCGCAGTGCCTGAGTCACAGGAGGAAGCAGGGGCCAGCTGTGACCAAGGGCTGATCCCAGCACCGCCGGGCTGGCCTCCCCACTCTCATGCACATGCCCTGGGGTGTGGACTTCTGGGTCAGTACACTCCACCCCAGGGCATCCCACACCCTCACCGGATAGACAGACATTTTTATTTCTTCCTATATTTTTGTTCAATTTAAAATTTCTCACCAGGAGCTTTTTTTGCCTTGCTTTTTAAAAACAGGATCTCATTATATAGCCCAGGTTGGCCTTGAACCTACAGTAGTCCTCTTGCCTGAGCTGCCTGCGGGCAGGGACTTCAGACAAATGCCAAGCGTGAGCATGTTAGGTTCTACAGTACTGGGGACTGGGCTGAGGCTCTGCACACTGAGCTACATCCCTATCCCTTTCTATTGTTTACTTCGAGACAGGGTCTCAATAAGTCACCAGGTTGCCCTAATTGAGCTTGAATTCGTCTCTCTCTTCCTCAGCCTCCCAGAGTACTCAGTCTCAGAAATACCTTTTACTCTCAGAAAATGCATGTTTCTTAAAGGGACCCCCTCTGTAGGGACAGAAATGAGGTCACATGCAGCTGTTTCAAGAATTTCTCTCAGAGCTTCAGGTTTTTTTAATGTTCATTCATTTAGTTAGAGATTCTCACTATGTAGTTTAAGTTGATCTTGAATGCATCACGTAGCTCAGGCCACCTTCAAGTTTACAATGATGCTCCCGCCTCAGCCTCCTGAGTACGGGTGTGCACCATCCCACCCAGCCTCAGAGCCTCAGTTTGGCCATCTGCACAAATTAAGATTAACTTGCAACAATCCCCTTTTAGTAAACAATGGGTCCTGTTCACTACCACTCTGTCAGGTATCTTCCTGCATCCCCTCGTCTTTCCTGACATGTCAAAGAAAAAAGCCCAGGATTGCTGACTCCACACCTGCCCAGGCCAGTCTCTTCAGATCCCACCCTCCATGGCATCACTGCCATTTACTGCCTTCTGCTTTTATTTTTTTTCTTGAGACAGGGTCTCGCTTTGTAGTTCAGGCGGGTCCTGAGCTCACGATGTAGCACAGACTATCCCAAGCTCACAGCATCCTCCTGCCTCTGCCTCCCCAGTGCTGGGATCACAGATGTAAGCCACCACATCTGGCTGGCTTCTGAATTCTTCACGAATTCAGCCCACTGCCCATGCAGGGGAAGGAGGCACACCATGGAGGGGACACGCAAGATCTTTCCTCTCCTCCTTTCCCCCAAAGAACAGAAATTCCAGCTGGACACTGTGCTGCACACCTGTCATCCCAGCACTTGGGAGGCTGGGTCACAAGGGAGGCCAGCCTGGGTGACTCCTAAAGGCCCAGGATGAGGGTGTTGAGAAGCCCTGGGTTCAATCCTCAGTTCCACATAGAATTTCAGAAAAGGGGCCTGTGTACATCTCTCCCACAGGTGAAAGTCACAGCAGAAAAGGTTTTCCAGATGCACAGTGAGGACTGTGCCAGTGGCCAGGACAAATGGAAGCCCCGGGACTGTTCTGTCCATCCCAGTGGTAAAAGCAAGGGAAAAACAAGACACTAGTCACCCATGACCTTAAGTGGAGCACAAAATAAACTAAACCAGGCATGGTGCCGGCCTGTGA
This sequence comes from Petromus typicus, assembly GCA_004026965.1. NCBI lineage: Eukaryota > Metazoa > Chordata > Mammalia > Rodentia > Petromuridae > Petromus > Petromus typicus. The sequence goes on from PVIR01010248.1 coordinate 2,438, forward strand.
TCAGCCTTCTGTGAGGCTGAGGCAAAAGAAGCACAAGTTGGCAAACCCAGTGACTTAATGGGACCCTGCCTCAAAATAAAACATGGCGACCCATGAAGTAATTCAGTGGCTCCATGCCTGCCTGGCCAGCACAAGATATGAGTTCAAACCCTGGTAGTGCCAACACCCCCCCAAAAAAAAAACCATGCAAAGGAGCCTAGTGTAGCTCATGCTAAGGCCCTAGGTTCAATCCCTAGCCCACCCACACTCCCACAGACAGACACACATGCAGACACACACAGACACACAGACACAGACACACACACACACACACACACACACACACACTGACACACACAGACACACACACACCCCCCGTGGAGGTTGGGGGAGGGCGGCCCCTGGTGGCAGCAGCCTGACCAGTGTTCCCCTGGCTCCAGGGCGAGGGTACAGAAGAGGAAACAGGAAGAGCCAGGCAGGAGGCCTCAGTGAGGGTGGAGAACACAGCACCGCCTTCTCCCCAGTGCAGTGGTTCCAGGCTGCAGCTCTGGCCCAGCTTGGCGCTGTCCTCGGTGCTGAGCAGGTCTGGCCAGGCCCAAGGCTGGCACCGCGGGTGGACGGCAGCACATGCTCTTGATGCTCTGCACACTCCTGTGGCCTGACAGGCACCCACAGCGGGGATGCTCGGAATTCAGCGTCTCCAGAAGGGAAGTGGGGCTCCAGGGCCCCGGGCAGGGCAGCAACATCCTAACATCCTCATGCCAGCCTCCAAGGGCCGGCTGGCAGCCGTCCACACACTCCCCAATGCTATTCTAGTCTTCCACTTTCTTCAAAGCACAGGTCCCAGCCCTTGGCCCGCCCCGCCGCCGGGGTCCTGGCACCCTGCACTCACTGCAGCACCAGGCCACTCCACCCCAGCCTGCGAGCCTGGGGCCTACCACATGCTGCTCGGGCCTCCTCTGCCTGCCACACGCAGCTGTGGGCAGAGGAGGGCAGGTGCTCCTGGCAGGCTGAGGCAGGATGGCAAGGTGCATGCCAGCCTGACCAGCAGAGTAAGACCCTGTTTCAAACACAAGATGAGTGGTCAGGGTGGGGTCTGAGCGACACGACCGCCAAAACAGAACCAAAGAAGCAGGTGGTGGTCCAGAGGAAACAGGTATGGAAAAGGAGAATCCAGCCTCTGGACTTTCCTTACCTGTCTTCTGCATTTCTCAAGGAAATCCTCATGCTTCGTCTCCTGCTCTAGTGCCCCACCTCCTACTCACCAGCTCCCTCTTGCCACAAGAGTTACCCTGGCCCTCTCACTGCTGTAGGAGGACCTGGGGAATGGGTGAATGTGGAGGTCTCCCTCCGCTGCTCGAGTCCCTACAAGCACAACACCATGGGGAAGCAGAGTTGAATCTTGGGGCAATTCCAGCCTTGCCAGATGTAGAACCTGGTGCCCAGAGAGCAGCAGCTGCCAGCCCCGGGCAGCTGGGCCATGTCAATTTCCCTTTTGCTTGTTCTTCCCAACTGTGATCTAGCTCTACCTTCAAGGTCTCTCTCTAATGCTGTGACTGCAATGAGTTGTGCCCCATAAAAATGTCTCTTCGACCAGACGTGCTGCACATCTGTAACCCCAGCACTTGGAGGCTGAGGCAGGAAAGTCGTTGAGTGTAGTGCCCGCCTGGGCTACGTAGCAAGACCCTGTTTCAAAAAACAAACAAGAGGCTGGGGATTTAGCTCAGTGGCAGTGGTTCCAGTGCCTACTTTGCAAGCTCAAGGTCCTGGATTGACCCCCATTGACCCCCAGTAACCATATACAACAATGCAAGGAGTGATGACTCTCGCCCAGCAGCAATCAGTACCACATACTACAGTGCCGGGCATGGTGGCTCACACCTGTAATCCCAGAACTCAGGAGGCAGAGGCAGGAGGATTGCTGTGAGTTCCAGGCTCACCTGGGCTACACAGTGAGCTCAGGGCCAGCCTGAACTACAAAGCGAGACCCTGTCTCAAAAATAAAGTATCTCTTGGCCTCAGTTCTGCCCGTCTGTCTGGCAAATGGCGACCCCAGAGGCTGCGCAGGTCCTTTAGGCACCAGACTCTGGGACAGGATCCTTCTCCAGCCCCCCGAAAATACTGGTGATACTGCTGTCTCCACAACCACTTTATTATCCAGATCTCAAGAGGGAAGGGGATGGAGAGAGGTCAAGGGGAGAGGCATGGGTGGCTGCAGGCAGGGTGGGGAGTGGCGCTGAAGGCTGGTGGTACCTGTGCCAGGCCTGAAGCTTGCGTTTCTCAGGCAAGGTCACTGGGTGGGAGCAGGGACTTGGTCCAGGGCTCAGTCAGCCTTGCCCCTGGGGACCTCAGGGCTCCTGAGAGCTGACAGGGCAATGAAAGCCTGTGCTGCATAGTAGGTGGTCATGGTCACCAGGTGGCTGTGGGGCAGTGGCCACACAAAGGCATCCCAGGCCAGAACCGCATCAGACATCGCAAAGAGCAGGGCACCGTGGCTGGCATGCCCACCCCGAGCCAGGCCACGCCACAGTACAGCAGCCAGGAGCAGTGCATAGGCAGCCAGGGGCCTGGCCATGGCGGGGTCGAGGTGCGGCAACAGGAGGCTGAGGTAGGCAGCGAAAGCCAGGAGGGCGAGCAGCAGCAGGCCAGGCCGCAGCGGAGAAAGGCCAAAGGCCCGCAGGTAGAGGAGGTGGGCAGCAGCGAAGGCAGCTACGCCTGCGGGAGGGGCAGTGGCTTCAGGCCCTGCGCTGGCCACTCCCCCGCACACGGGCACCTCACCTTCCCTTCCCTCAGCTGAACAATGGCACCCCTCCAGCTGTCCAGGCCACACGGCACCTCCACTGCCCTCCTGGCTCCCTCCCCTCCTCTGCTGGGGCTCCACACTGGCCCTGGGGTCCCCACTCACCACGCAGGAAAGTCTCAGGCCACACAAGGCAGGCATCCCCCACAGCTGAGCACAGCAGGGCACCCTGGAGGAGCCTGGCATGGCCCCCGGCCTTGGATACAGCCTCTAGGAACAGCACCAGGGAAAGCACCGGCAGGCACTTGAGTAGGGCCGCAGACCAGGACGGCTGGTGCTCAGGAGTCCAGAGGAGGAAGTAGATAGAGCAGGTAAGCAGGAAGGGGCTCAGCCACCTGCGGGCCCGGGGGTGCTGTGGACAGGAGGTGCTGAGCACACTGCCCCTGGGGCTCCCACCCACCTAACTAGGCCCAGACTCGAGCTGCCCAGGCTGGGCCTGTCAGCACAGGACCTTCAGTCTTCTACCTGCAAGGGGCAGGGGGACCCCACGACCCCATGCGGCCTGGCTCCCCAGCACCCGACCCCCACCCTGCAGGCTCTCACTTGGCTGAAGAGTGTCTTGGACAAGGCCATGCCCTCCTCCCTGGTGTCCACGCCAGCCATGGCATTGAGTGGCCTGCACCGTGAGCTGAGTGCTCAGGGTGGAGAGCTCGTTACACATTAACCAAGTGTCCTGTGGACTCCAGAACTGATAACGGCTGAAATGTGGCCTTGCCCTGCACTCCCCTCTCGTTCCTCACCCCGAGACCCCCACCCAGCACGGGACTCCAGTGTGGCTGGGACAGGCCCTGCAGGCCCCCATGGAGACGGTGAGGAGCATGATTCCTGCCCGTACTCTGCCCAGATGGCCAAGACCCGTGCTAGACACACTGGGGCACGTGCAGCCTCGCCTGGGGGGGGTCAGTCATGGGAGTCGCTGGACTATGAGGGGATCCAGCCTCCCACCTGGGTAGGAACCTGCAGGCACTGAGGCCCACCGGGCTCCCCAGGTCCCCTCCGTCTGGTGTCTGGCTCATCTGAACATCCCCAGCAGCAGTGCAGTGAGAGGGCCTCGGGCTCAGAGAGGACCTGTACCCCAGACCTACTCAGCAGGCTCACCCCGCCCCAGGGCCAGAAGGCATGGTCTTACCAGTGGAGTCATACATTGTCTGCCTTTATTTATACTCGCAATATGAAACAAGCTCGCACGGACACTCGCACTCGCACACATGGGGGAGGGGCTAGGACAAGGCCACTTGGCAGCAGGGCTGGGACCCCAGGCCCAGGGTTGGGGCCCTGTTCCCCAGGGCCAGGCCTGGGATGTGCAGGTCCAGGTGAAGGCACAGCCCCTGTCCCACCACCTGCCTGAGGTGGACCTGAGCTGAAGGCGGGGCGCAGGCATCCAGGCTGGGGCGCAGGTGTCCAACTTGGCAGCCCTCCTGGACAGCAGAGGCTGCCCTCGGCGCCAGGCTGCCCTCCTCCCTCGGAACATATATAATATATAGTATGCGTCTCTCCTCTCTACACGACTCTTTATTCCAGGAGACAAGCTCCATAATCAGTGCAAACAGGCGGGGCGGGGCTGCCCCTGGCATCAGCCCCCAGGAGCCCAGAGGAGAGCAAAGGGACTGGTGTTGGGACCACGGGACCCGAAGGGGCCCACCCTGCCCCGCGAGAGCCCACAGGAGGACAGAGGATTGGGCCACCACTGCCACCAGGCGGCTACCTGGAATGGAAGACATGGAGTGAGAGTCCAGCAGCACCCGCTCCCGGCCCCTCCCAGGCTGCAGCCACACTCACTGGGAGCCCAAGGAGAGGGGTGCTACTGGGACCGAGCTATTGGGCACCAGAGGCGGCTCGAGGGTCTGGGCACTGTCAGGTCAGGGGAGAAGGGACCCAGTGGTCACTCTGTGCCCCTCCAGCTACCTCGACGGCCCAGCTGCTCACCTCTGGCTCGGGGGAACCCCCAAGGGCTCTGGGCTCTTCTCTTCCTTGGTCTGGGGGGGGTGCTGGGCACCAGAGGCTGGGACAGAGGTAGAGGGGTCTCTGCTTGCACTGCGGAGAAGGGCAGTGTGGATTAGCACCAGCTGCCCTCACCTGTCACCTGTAGCTGCCCAGAAAGGGGCTCTGGGAAACTGAGTGGATGCAGGGAAGCCAAAGGATGCCTGAAAACACGCAGACAGCAGAACGCGGTGGGACAAAGCGACGGGTGCAAGTGACACAGTCCCCAGAGGCCATCCCCGCAGGAGGCACAGGCACACACAGCCCTCACGTGCATCCACGGAAAGGGCCCAGAGGGCATAGGGCACCCCACGTACAAGGCACCACCCTGAGCCACCAAAAGCAAGAGCTCACCCGTTGGCGGAGCTTGGGGCAGAGTGCGCCCCCTGCAGGGCAGCCTGGAGGGCCTCAACGCTGACTAGGGCCTGGCAGGCAGCTGTGGAGGAGGGACAGGCCACAGCTCAGCCACCAGCTCCCGCATACTCAGACAGTCTACAACAGTGTCTGCCAAGTGGCACTGGGGCCCTTGGCAGACAGACGCAGGGCTCACCAGAGGGCTCTGCTACTTTGCTGCCATCTGCTGTCATCTGAGGTGCTGAAAGGGGAACAGGGTCCTGAGACCTAGGAGATAAGAGGTGCCTGCAGGTATAGGCAAAGCAGCACAGAGCCTGAGGCTGGGGACCCCAGGTGGCCCATCCAGCCGTCCCCACCTGAGCTGCGGGACATCAGGGGCCCGGAGGCTGGTCAGGTGCTGGGCAGGGGGCAGCAGCCCCTCCCGCCCAGAGTCAGAGGGGCCTGGCAGGACATCCACTGGCACTGGTGCAAAGGTGGCTGTCCAGCTCGGGCCTAGGCAGTGGGGTGGGGACAGAGGGTGAGTGTGAGGGGCAGGCAGGTGCCCTGCCCTGCCCATGGTGCCCACACTTACCAGGAGGCTGAGGGCCAGGGCCAGGGGTGGTGTGGGTACTGGCACCATCCTCTTCCTCTTCCTCTTCCTCCTCCTCCTCCTCTTCACTGTCAGTGCTGCCTCCACTCCTGCCCCAAACAACACCTCATTAGGTGGCAAACAGAACAACCCAGGGCCAGGCAAACAGATGGTGGGGGCAGGGATGGCCCCCCAGGGAACTGGGAAGGTGGCACTGGGAGAGGCCAAGCAGAGGACAAGGGCAGGGTCCCCACCATGACCTCCAGGGCAGGACGGCCCCAGGACAGCAATGATCACAGACAGACCAGCCCAGTCACCAGCATCAGCCACCCCACAGCCTTCTCCCCTGGCCCACCCTGGGAACCAAAGGGTTTGGTTACTCCAAATACAGCTACTCCAGATACAGCTCCAGGAAGTGGGGACAGTGACTTGTCACTGCCACATCCTCAGCCATGACATCTGGTTCCAAAAACACTACATGAAATTTGCGGGGTTTTGTTTTGTTTTCTTTTTTTTTGTTTGAGACAGGGTCTCGCTTTGTAGTTCAGGCTGGCTCTGAGCTCAGCCTCAAACTCACATCACAGCAATCCTCCTGCCTCTGCCTCCCAAGTGCTGGGATTACAGGTGTGAGCCACTATGCCTGGCACTGTGGTATGTGGTACTGGTTGCTGCTGGGCGTGAGTCTCCACGCCCAGTATTGTATGTGGTTAACCAGGGATCGAACCCCGGGCCCTTGTACTTGCAAGACAGGCGCCAGAACCACTGAGCTAAATCCCTAGCCGCTGTTTTGTTTTCTTTTTTTGAGACAGGGTCTCACGAAGCAGCCCAGGCTAGCTTGAACTCATGGTGATTCTCCTTCCTCAGCCTCCTGAGTGCTGGGACTACAGGCATGGGCCACTGACCAACTGTGTGTCTGTCTAGTGACTGGGGAGGGGGGAGGCCAGCAAATCACTCTCGGCATACACAGAGACGCGGGGGCAAATCCTGTGGACATCAAAATCATCCCACATGCACAGAACCTAACTTCCTCCCGTACACAGATCACCTATAGACCACTTAGGGCGGCTCACACAACGGAAAGAACCACCACATCGTACTGTTTACTGCACAACCACAGAAAAATTCCACAATATGTTTAAAGCAAGGTAACTTTTCTAGTTCTCTCAGCCACGCTGGTTCCATCTGAGGATGTGGAACCCAGAGGCAGAGCTGCCTGCACTGCAGTTATTTCTGAATGCTCAGCGCAAGCTATTTCAACATGTTCCTGAGGAGCTGAGAAGAAATACATCTGTGCAGTCTGAATTACAACTCCAATGTGCAACAACTGAAGGAGAAGGGCTCTTCAAGGGCCTGGTGAGGCATCTGTGCTCACCCCAGCTAGGGCAGACCTAAGTGACAAGTGGCCGGATGTCCCGAGAGGTGGGCCGGGCCTGCTGCTTCTAGTGCTTCTGATGGACAGCGTGGTGCAGGCTCTCACCACAGCAGTCCAACAGGAAACAAAGCATCTACATAGGGAAAGACGAAATCAACTCCTATTTGCAGACGATATGATCTTTTTGACTTTTTTGTTTCTGAGATGGAGTCTCTGCTGCCCAGGCTGGCTTTGAAATCTCCATCAGCCCACTTTAGAGCCTTGTAGCTGCAATTACAGGGATACACCACTCAGCCCCACTGAAGTGATCTGTATATGGAAAATCCTAGGCTGCCACTAAACTATTAAAGTTAACAAGTAAGTTCAAAAGTTGCTCGACAAGATTAATATAAAAAAACTACTGTTTTTCTATATGCTTGCAATAACCTCAAAACGATTTTTTAAAATTCTATTTAGAATAGCATCAAACAGAATCAAATGCTCAGGAATAAATTTAACAGAAGTGCAAACTCTCTACTCTAAAAATATCCAAACACTGAAGAAAGCAATTAAACACCAAAGTAAACAGAACGGCACCCTGTGCTCACAGAGCTGAAGTACGAGCACAACACTACAACACAGCAGCACCACCCCAGCCACCCTGTACTCAGTGAAGGTCCTCAGAACGCCGCTGCATCCTCGCTGAGACCGACAACTAGCCGGAAAAGCGAGGGACCCCAGTCAGTGCGGCCTTGAACCTCTACATTCACGACCACAGGCTGGGTGCCGAGACCATCCCACAGAAGGTCTCGCATGACAGGCACAAGCAATCTGGCCACCCCGGTGAAAAAGGGTGCTGCCCTGTGCTCCTCACACTACATGAAAGGGTAGCTCTCAATGGACCACAGACCCCAATGGGAGAGGCAACCAGTCCAAAGCCACACACTGTAAAACCAGTAGAGCCGCAGGCACACAACAGCACACCTGCCATGGAGCAGCATGAGTGGAGGCCACACACTGCCACAGGGTGGACCTCAAGAGGGGTGTGGGCGAAGAGTCAGACACAGAGACCGGGGTGAGCATCCTCATCTAGAAGGTCCCAGCCTCTCCAGTGACACTCACCCCGAACCACAGGGTCGAGTGGGAGAGGCGAAGCTGCACTGTGGGCAGGGCATCAGGACACAGCCAGCACGGGGCGCCAAGGGAACTGGGTGTTCCTGCCCAAGCCTAGGCACTAAGGTGAGGATGTACACGCATCTGTGTGCAGGCGGCCCACCAGTTAAAGTTAACACAGACACGTTCCTCTCCCAGGCAAGCCAAGGAGCAAAGGCCTGGAGCTGCAGACCACAAGCCAGTGCTCACACCAGCCAACATCACAGTACAATTTGATTTGAGCAGTCATTAGGGTGGCAGGAAAAGAGAAGGGATTCATACAAGAGGGGCAATGTGCTTTTCTCGGAAGCTGGGCATGGGGAAAACCACAGAAAAGCTTGCCAGGGGAGCAGTCAGGCGTGGACCGGGGCACAACACTTCCTAGGCTGCCTTCTGCAGGCCTGCGTCACTGAAACTGGCAGTGCCTGACAGCCCCATGAGCAGCAGCGGCTTCGAGATGGTAGTACTCACCGGACTCCAGGGGGCTGGCCTGAGCGGGCTACCCTGGTGAGCTGACGGCCCTGCCAGGCACTGTACTCTCCATCTGACTCCCCAGAGCCCTGGCCCTCCTCATCCTCTTCTTCCTCATCATCAAACTGCTGAATGCGGTCCTTGTAGCATATCTCAAGCAGGTTGGCATTGGGCTGTGGGTGCAGGGTGGCAGTGTGGGCTGTGCTGCTCACAGTCCCCAAGACCCTCCACCCACCAGAACCCAGGATAGCAACACTCACATTCTCATCATCAGCATTGAGGGAGAAGGTGATACTGGCTGTCTTGTCAAAAGGCGCACTAGGAGAGAGATGAAGTGTGTGTGCATACGCAATGAAATCGTGCCCCTCTCACCCAGCACACAGCTGAGCCTCCACTCAGGATGCCCAGTTGCAGACTCTCCTGCTTCCTGAGTCAAAACCTTATGGAGCTCTGTGGCCACTCGAGGGGCAGGTGAGGCCCTGACACCTTCTCCCAGCAGAGGCTGAAAGAGTTGTGTCTCATTGCCGTGGACTGGCACCAGGCATTGCACAAGATACCCAGGAGCTATATCCTGCTGGGTGTGTACTGCCATAGGGGCAGTGTCAGGCTCTCCTCCCACACACATGCAGGGCTGCGCCCAGGTCTCAACACAACCCGCGCAGGATAAGGTGGTCTGAAGGAAATCAGTCCACATGGCACCACAGGCTGCCTCCCAGCCAGCTGGTATCACTACCCCACACTCAGGCCACCCTGCTCTGCAGGAGGGAACTGCAGAGGTGGGGCTGGGTCTACCCAGGGCAGCGGCCACCTGAAGCTACAGGAACACATGCCAGGAGCCACAATTGGGGGCAGGGTCCAGCCTCGCCCAGGGACACTCACTTCACACTTTCTTCCTGCTCTCCAAACTCCTCATCATTAAAGCCAAAGTGGTCGATGAAGGCTGAGGTCATGCGCTGCATCTGAAAGTCCATGAAGGCCTACAGCAGGAACAGAGGCAGAGCTGGGACAGGGCTGCACAGGAAGTGCCCGGGCAACCCAGTGTGCCCATGTAGCCTGCCCACCTGCTGCAGCACAGCCTCCTCGGGGAAGTTGAACTCCTTCAGCCGGTCGTCCTCGTCATCGCTGGAGGAGTGCAGATGGTGGGTGTTCACCTGGACACAGGACAGGACAGGGTCAGGGCCACAGCAAAGCGGGGAGCAGGAGGCAGGCAGGGCTCTGGTGAACACCGGCCCTACCAGGTCCACAGTGTTCCTCTTGTTGGTCTCAGCCAGGGGGCCCGACACGAATGCTTCCCACCGCTCCAGCTGTTCACCTGGCAGCTCTGCATGGGAGGAGGAGTGAGGCGCCTGCCCAGTCGGTCACCTCCTGCCCTCCACCCAGAGCAGCCACGCCTCACCCTTCAGCAGCTGCCCCAGCTGCTCCGCGTTGGGCCCCTGCTCCGCATTTTGCACCAAGGAGTTGGCCAATCGTGTCAAGTGGCCCATGTAGCCCTTCCTGGGGCCACCCCCAGATCTGCGTGACAGCAAGGCCACAGATGGGTGCCAGGCTGGACAGCCAGGTCACCCTCCCACCGCCCACCGACGGGAGAGGGCAGCACTCACTGGACGCGGTCGTTCTCCTCCCAGGAAGTGAGGATCCGCTCCACCAGGCGGCAGTGCTGCAGCAGCTGTGGGACAAGCGGGGTTGGCTGGGTCTGCATGCCTGGGGAGCTGGCCCTGAGGCTCACTCAGCACCCAGGCAGCATCAGGGCCCGAGCAGTATAGACAAGGGCAGGACGGAGCCTGATGCCATCTTGTCCAGCTTCCCACCAAGCATAGAACCTCAGCCTCCCCTCCTACAGTCCCAGCCTCTCCCCACAGCGGGTCTCCACGCCCAGCCTGCTGCACACACTGGTATTGCTCCACACATAGCCGTAGAAGGGAAAGGGCAGCCCATGAGAAGTAGGGTACTCACGTGTTTCAGCACTGGGTTCTGGCCTGGCATCTCGGAGCTGCTGTTGGGAGGAGGTGCCAAGCTCAGCATGGTGCTCACACACACCTCCACTTGTGCATGCAGGAAGTTGTTGAAGATGTAGTGGAAGAAGAGGTCCTGGGGAGGGGGCATGGGCTGGCACCACAAATGCACAGCCTCCGCTGCCCACTCCCCTTCCCTGCATCCCTTCCCTCATACCAGCATGGTGTTGGGCACGTCCAGTACCAGGAGCTCATGTGTCAAGGCAGCATCATTGGCACTCAAGGCGCTGGCTAGAAGCTTGACCACGTGCAGCCGTGTGTTGCCCAAGGGTGGGGCCAGGCTGCCCCATGTCATCTGCAGGGGCTCCAGCTACAGAGGCAGGGACGCTCAGCTCCCAGAGGCCACCTTCTGGCCATCCCACCTCCTCTCAGGAACATGGTAAACCCTTGATCCCACCTGGAGAGGTTCAAGCAGGAGCTGGTGGAAGCGGCCAAGCTGTGGGCGCAGGGCGTGCAGGGGCCCCGTGCTGCACGGGGCACTATCCAGGGCGCCCTGGGCCAGGAGCTCCAGCTGCCCATCCACACTGCTGAAGAAGTTGTTCATGGTCATGGACTCTGACCTATGGCACCGAAACAGGGCAGTGAACTCAGGGCTGCACCAGGGGTCCAGGCTGCTCAGGACTCATCCTGAGCAAAGTCAGCCATGCCAGGGAGTGCAGAGCAAGGGCCAATGAAAGCACGCCCAGAGGACCCAAGTGCCACCAGGCCACAAGTCTGTTGCCATCAAACCCATCCCACAACTCTCTGGCCTCGAGCAGAGTTCCGTGTGAGACTGGAACCTCTGTGCCATCCTGACTAGCAAGGTGCTGACCCTTGCCTCAGCCTCACCTGGGCCGTCTGGGTTCCAGCAGGGTGAGCAGCACCTGGATCCCGCTGACAAGGACAGACTGGCTCAGCTCCCCCTCAAACATGTTGGTCAGCAGTTGCTCGATGGTCTCCTGCCTGGGATGAGCCAGGGCAGTCAGGCCAGCGCCCAAGACAGCCCCTCCCAGCCCACCGGCCCACAACCCACTTCTCCAGGGTGGCCAGCAGCTGGTCAGGCTCCGGGCTGTCCTGGCCCTGCATCATCTGCTCCCGGCTCAGGCGGATGATGTCACACAGAGACTGAGATGCGTTGGAATGTTGCTGGGGAGGGGGAAGACAGGTCAGTATCCCCCAGAAGGGACAGAGAAGGAGTCACACAAAGACATGTGCTGCCAGGTCAGAGGACAGAGGCACCAACTGCCTTCAGAGGAGATGTACGCATACACACAGCACTGCGCACAACCACAGGTGCCTGCAACTGGTGCCCAGAAGGGTGAAGCATGATCTACCCATACTGTGGAGTGTTACTCAGCCAGGAACAGTAACGGGGCGCTGGCTGTTACATGAGGATAAATCTCTTCTCCCACAGTGCTTAGGACCTAGCTCAGAGCCTCAGGTGAGTGTTACCCACTGAGCTACATCTGCAACCAGAGGACAGGCCAAGGAACAACATGCCAGTGGAAGAGACCAAGCACAGAAGGTTAGGCAGCAGGCGGTTCCATTTATACAATGTGCAGAGTTGCCAACTACCAAGACAGAGTGGCCCAGCTGCTGCAATACGGGGGCAGGGGCAGTGTGCAGAGCTGCCAATGGCCACAGTCTCATTGGGAATCTGCATAATGCTCACACAGCACTGCGAACACAAGGTTAGTGAGCTATAACCTTACAGCAGACAGTGTGTCACCACGGCGCATGCAGGAGGGCATGAATACCCAGGCTTGGGCTCGGGGCTCGGGGCTCCACATGTGTAAGTGCGCCTCTGTGTGTGTGTGTGTGCACGTGCACACGCACGGACACCCAGGCTTGGGCTCGGAGCCGCACACATGCATGCATGCGTGTGTAGCTGAAGGGACACCACGCACTCACATTGTCATCCTTCGATGGATGGATCTGCTCAATCAGCCGCTGGACAATCTTCTCCTCATTGAGCCACTGAAGACAAGAACACAGAGGCTGCAGCGGGCGCCCAGCCCCATGCCCACCCACCCAGGCCCCCAGGGCCCAGCTCACAGTGAAAACATCCTGCCGTAGCTGTGGCCGCTCCACGCAGGTGAGCAGGCGCAGCAACAGGTCCATGATGGCTGAGGTGCCAATGTGCCGCAGCAGCAGGTCCACAAAGTCGTCCTTCTTGCGCAGGAAGGACACGAGCTGGGGGCAGAGGGCTGTGTCACACATAGGCCTGGCTCTGCCCCACACCCACCCAGCCAGCCGGCAGCCAGAGGAAGCACACCTGGTCTGTCTTGCGGTTGATGAGGATGCCCATGACCTTGCTGAAGAAGCTGGCCAGCAGTGGGTTGAGGCTATCGCTGCTCTGCAGGAAACCGTACAGCCGGTTCAGGAGCGACTCATCTGCACCCAGGGCATCGTTGATCTGAGGCACATCTGAGGTGAGGATCTCGCAGGCCACGCTGGGGTACCTGGCAGGACAGCACAGTGGACGGGGCTCAGATGGGGAGGACTCTCCTCCCAGCCCCCCTCCTCTCCTGCACCCTTTCAGCCTCCTTGCCACCCCAAGATGTCATCCAACCTTAGCCTGCTCCCACCAACTCCAGTCTGTCCTGACCTGCATGTCTGTCCTGTGTACCACCCCAACTCAGCAACTCTCACAGGTCACCATCTGCACTCCCATCTCCAGGGTGACCTTCTTCAACCTGCCCCTCACACCTTTGCCTCCCTTCTGAGACACAAGGTGCTCAACAGTTCACAGTCAAGAGCTGCTGTGAAAAGGGGCCTTGTGAGATGGCAGCCTGCTCTGGATCTAACCACAACTGGAAGGCACTGTAGGCACCCTCCCCTCAAAGTCAACTCCTTGGGGCAGGGCAGGGACCAGCAAGGGACAGGAGGCAAGTTGGGGACAGCCAGAGTGGTGGTACACACCGTAATCTGTTATCTGGAAGGCTGAGGGAGGAGAATTACAAGTTCAAGGCCTGCCAGGGCCATTTAGCAAGATCTGCCTCAAAACACACAGCTGGCTACAGCTCAGTGGTGTAGTGCTCTCCTGGCAAGGGCAAGGCCCTGGGCTCCAATCCCCAGTACCGTGAAGAAAAGATGGAGGCTGCCTCGCTGTCCAGCCCACAGCCCATGGGATGTAAACTGAGCAGGAGTGAACCGGTGCTCTGAAGAGAAGACATCAGAGTGGTGTGACAGACATCAGGCAGGTGGCCTCTGACAGACATAGGCAGCCTAGCAACACTGCCTGCCAAACTCCATGCCATCTAAATTGGCTTCTGTGCTGCCTTGCCAAGACCCCACGACTTGTAGCCCTGTGCCCAGGAGACACACACTGGGACCTGGGCCTCCAGGGATAAAGGCAGTGAAAGGCTCTTAAGGTCCTGCCTCCCCACAACCAGCACCAAAACCACACGCCCTCACCCCACTGAGGGAGCACTGGGCGGCGGCAGCAGGAGTGGGCAAATGCAGACATGGGATCACGGAAAATGACAAATGAGAGACTCAGCCCACCACAGGGCTGCTGTACTACACAGGAAGCTTCCACAGTGAGCACCAGTACCAGCATGGCCGATCAGGATATCCTATCAGCCATGCTGAGGGCAGCCTGGGCAGCCCTGCCATTCATTCTCAGAGTCTTCACACAGCTGGCATGAGTCTCCAGAGACTGGCAGTGGGACAAAGCCACCCCAGAAGATCCTGACTGCACAGTGCATTTTACAACACTGCTCAAGTGATGGAACTGTACAAATGGAGTTAAGGTGAGACTTCTTGGCTAGCGCAAGTGACACCAACTTCATTCTGCAGAACCAAAAAAACCAGAAAAAGCCAACTGTATAAATGGAATAGCCATGGTTGCTAAGGGTCAGAGAAGAAGTGAGAGGAGGTGGGTGTGTTACAGAAGTGTTCAGGTCGCTATGGTGAGACCACACATCCTGGGAACTACTATCTGCTCCACTTGCATTCAATTCTGCAAGCATCCAAAGGCTTCACCTGGTGAAATATTGGAAAAACCCAGGTTTGGAAAAACATCTCTGTAACCTAAAGTATCCAGCAGGGTGAGGCACGACTGTGAATTTCAAGTACTGCTTCAAAATACAAACCAAAAAATAGCAGGGAGACAACTGAGAGTGAAATGACACTGGCATAGCACATCATTTCTCTAGTATGAGCAACTGAAGGTAAATGAGATCCAGAATATGTGATAGGTATTGTGAAATAGGAAGAAAATATTCAAAGGGAAAGGTGGGAGGCATGCCAGGGAAAAGTAAAGAAGGGAAGGAAAACTGGATTTAAAAACAAAAACGGAAACAAAGGTTATGTATATGGAGGTCAGGGTTGTTAGAAGGGCAGGGAACCGGGAAAAATGAGAAACAAGATATACGATGTATAAGGACAAATTCTTTCTTTTTTTTTTCTTTTTTGAGACAGGGTCTCGCTTTATAGTTCAGGCTGGCCTTGAGCTCATCCTTGAACTCACAGCAATCCTCCTTGGGATTATAGGCTTGAGCCACCACACCCAGCACTGTGGTGTGTGGTACTGATTGCTCATGGGCGTGAGTCTCCATGCCAACGTTGTTGTATGTGGTTATGGGGGCTCGAACCCAGGCAATTGCACTTGCAAGGCAGACACCAAAACCACGGAGCTAAAATCCTCGGCCCAGGTACAAATTCTCAATGTTGAATGTGATCATGATGTGTATCTAAAATGTACCAATAAACTCAATACAGAAAAAAATTAATAAATTTTTAAAAAAGAAAGAAGGAAAAGACACTGGCAAACACGGCTCTGTGTCAGGATGGGGACGGCTGGCAGCGCACACCCTCCAGGCACTGCTCCTCGGTATGTCAGGAGAACTCACCCTCCAGAGCTCTCTAAAGAGCTAAGACACAGCACAGTGGGACCCCAGGAGGGCTCTCTCCTCCCTGCCAGCACCCAGCCCCCACCCATGTGCCCAAGGGCACTGGGGACAGAGGACTCACTTGTAGCGCAGCCGCTCCTCACCACTGGCTGGGGGCTCCTGGGTGACCCAGGCCACCATGGCCTGTAGGTGTGGTGGCTGCAGCAGGAAGTCCAGCAGTTTGCGGTTAACGACCTTGCACTCCTGCAGCACGTCCTCCTCGTCAAGCAGCTCGGGTAGGCTCAGGTCCTCCCGCTCGAGCAGTGTGTCCAGGTGCGAGCTTGTGTGCAGGTCAAACTTCCAAAACATGGCGCCCTGTGGGCACAGGACACAATCTCCATGTCACTCACAACCCCTAGGAATCCGACTCAGGCCCCAGTCCCAACCCCCACCTGCAAGGCAGGCCTGCATACTCTGAGCCCAACAAGGGACCTCCATCCCACCATCTCAGCCTCTCGCCATTTCCTAAGGTCCACATCCAGGCTCCAATGTCTTCAATGTGAACTTTGCAAGGCCTGCAAGGAGAGGCCAGCCACTGCAAAGAGTGACCTCCGCCCTACCCCACCAGCCTATGTCCACAACCCCGTATACCAACAGGGACACTGCAGGGACGCAGCTTCAACATTCTGTCACACTCACTTCAACCTGTGTCTGCTGAACAGACTCAAATGCCCCATGACCTCCGGCACACAGCTGCTCCCCAGCCAGCGAGTCACTGTGGGGGTGGGGCGGCGGAGAGGAAGAGAGGAAGTCCTCACGTCTTGAGGCTGTGGCTGTTGCCTGGACACTACACACACAAACACACCTCAACCATCCTCTTAGCACCACGTACCCAGGCCAGGGCGGGGGCGGCTCCTAGAACAGCCACAGCCCAGGGACCAAGGGAGGCAGGACAGGCTGTCAGCCTAGCAAGGGACACAGTAAGCTGCTAACCCTCACCCCTCAGCTACCACCAACAACCACCTGGCATCGGGAGCAGCACCTGACACTCGAGGTACTAACAGAGGCTGCACAGTGCTGTCCTGAGCTGTCATCCTACACCACTCCTCCCAAGAACTCTACAGGAGCCTGAGGCAGAAGGATTTCAAGCTTAAGGCCAACCTGGACTACACTGCGAGTCTGAGGACAGTCTGGGCAAAAAAATAAAAAGGAGAAAGAAAGAGTCCCAGAAAGTTCCTGACCCCATTAACAGCAGCCCTGACCTATGATAGTGGGTACTTGCTCAACAACATGCCTGTGTCTCCCACCACCAAGCCACAGCAGCTTCCAACCAAGTGGTCATCACCCCGCCAAGTGGGTCAGAGGAAAACAAAGCCAAGGCCAGGGGGCAGCTCCCCGGACTTCATGGACATGTCCCCAAGGACAGGAAGGCCCTGGCCCTGCTCCTCACCTGCCTTCCAAGAGCCTCATATGCCCACAAGGCAGGGACCACTCCTGCTGCAGGAGGCTGGGGTGCCCATTCCTAGGTCTGCAGATGCTAGTACCTTGCCTGCAATGCCCTCTGGACTCTCACTGTCCTTTAGGTCCGGCTCCACAGCTCGCCAGGTCGGCTGGCCCTGGGCTCAGCATGCAGCTGTGGCTCAGGAGGCCCTGGGTTCCTCCTGTCCCCACCTCACTTCCAGGCACTGGCAGCGGCAGCACCAGCACCGCAGCTGAGGGCTTCCTACCCTCCACACTCATCCCACTGCCACGGGAATCACTTGGGGACTCAGCTCAGACCTTGCTTCCTCGTGATCGGGCTCACTGTCAGACTCAAAGGGAGAGGAGGGAAGAGTTCTGTGTCTACAACAGCCACATTTAAGGAGGGGCGGAAGGCAGAAAGGGGTACTGGAGAGCCCACTCGCAGTGGTCCCCAGTCCTGCCCACAGCACTCAGGGACTCAGCACTAAGTTCCCAAGCCAGGCTACTTCCCAGTGACCAGTATGACACACAGAGCGCAGCACCCTGTGTTGGCTCCCCCAGGCCAGGCAATGGCAGCCCTGGCTCGGCACCGAGGACCTGGGCACAGCCCCCACGCTCACCCCACATCAGTGACACACAGCCCTTCCAAGACACACAGTAGGCTCCCCCTGCTGGTCCCGTCAGCTTACAGCACCCAAGGGCCACACTGGTGTCACCCCTCAGCAGGTCCCAGATGCCGCCCTCTGATCCAGCACTAGCTGCCCTCTGAGCCCTGTGCTAGTGTTCATTGCCCCCAGCCTCAGTGTTACTGGCAGCCACCAGGACCGAGCTGGGCAACAGAAGGCCTCAGGTCTCTGTGGATGGATCTATCAGACAAAGACAAGATCAAGCACAGCATCCAACTCAAGGACTTTACAGCCACTACCTCAGCCAACTCACACAGCCACCCAGGCCACAGAAAGAAGTGTGGCCTGACAGGTGAGGCCACTGAGCATGGAGCTGAGGAGCATGGCCTTTCCGAGCAGACAGCGGGGAGTGCAAGCCAGGATGGTGCCAGGGCTCACTGCCTCAGGACAGCTGGGCACAGCACCTCTGACCCAGCTCTCATACCAAGAAGCTGTTCCTTGCCAGGCTGGGCTTTCTGGCCCTCAGGGCACTTGGCACTAGCACTTTGTGGATGCCCTCCCAAAGAGGGGTGGAAGGCCATGGGCTCGTAACCTGCACACAGCAGCTGGAACAGCATGACTCACCCCGACCATCCCTGGACACTCACCTAAACACCCCTCAGAACCATCCAGACACTGACAACCCTCCCCTCTTGACTCCAGACCATTCACACCTCACTGTGGTCTCCAGCCACTCTCCTCCACAGTCTCCTGGGCCCAGTGCCGCCGGGAAAACTACCCTAGCCATACTCTGCACTTGCACTGGTCATGGCAACCTTGCTGTTCTAGAACACCAAAAGCCGGGTCCCCCTCAGCACTGTCTCAGAACTGGTTTCTTCTCGTCCTTCAGCGAAGCACTCTGCAGTCTGGCCCAGCAGCCCCATCTCGGTCTACTGCTCCCCCTGGCTCACCAGGTGTGACTTTGACCTGCAGGCACTTCTTGCTGTGTGAGCACCTCTGCTGCACAGCTATATGCTTCCAGTACCATGCAGACCCCCAGGTTTGCACTCCCTCCAAAGTCTTCCCGATAGTCTCCATGGGAGCCTGTGGGCAGCACTTGGCACTGGTCACTAACTGCTCACAACTGTGGGCTGGCAGACACATTCTTCTCCAAACCCCGCCGTACTTCACAAGGCTCCTGCTCTCTAAGGCAAGGGAGTCAGTAAAGTCAAATCCCTCCCAGCCAGGCATGGTAGCTCACCTCTGTAATCCCAGCACTCAGGAGGCAGAGGCAGCAGGATTGCCAAGAGTTGAGATTAGCCTGGGCTACATAGTTCAGGGTGAGCCTGAACTACAAAGTGAGACTAGGTCTCTAACAAATAAACAAACAAACAAACAAACACAAATCCCTCCCAGCCCTGGGGCCTGGCCCCTCCCAGCTATGGAGGTAGGCTAGGCAGGGAGAGTGTGAGGTCAATGGGGACAGCTGTCCCCCAGAGGCAGGCTCCAGCAGACACAGCACTGAGCACACTCCCCACAGGTGGGGCCAGGAGGAAACACGCACTGTGCACATAGGAACTCCCAGCCCTGCCCTGGCATCAGGTCCTGTCTAACCTCCTGCAGGACCCTTCCTGACCTTCCTGTCCCACTATGAGGAGAACCAGGCATATGGCCACAGATAAGCCCCTTTTGTCACGAATGAGAAAACTGAGGCTCAGCCAAGGTGACTCAGCAACTCGACTCAAAGCACACTGACAGTGGGGACGGGCTTTCCTGGCCTGAGTGGACATGGGGCCAGAGTAATCTCAAGGGGCAACTGCCGCATTAATAGCATTAATCGTGACTGCTGACTTCCACCCAAGCCCAGGCATCAGGAGGCACCAAGAGGCCAAGCGTGTCGAATGCAGCCTCCTACACAAGAGACCAAATCAGAAAGCCCCAAGACAAGCCAGACAAAAAGAGCCTCAGGCTGTGCGGGCCTGCCCTCCTAAACTGTCAGCAGGCAAATCCCGATTCAGAAAAGTGAAGGATTTCCGGAACTTTAGGGCTAAGAGAGTGACTGCTGATAGGACAGTTTCTTTTGGGGAGTGTTTTTAAGTGAAAAGAAAAAGATTTATACAATCTGAAGAGAAACAAGTATATGTGTCTTTAAAAACTGTTCTAAAATCTCTGAGAAAAAAGAAAAGGAAAAAAATAAACTGAATGTGGCAAGAGCTCCAAAAAGTTTTCAACATACTATGAACCAGTAAACTATGGACTTTAAATGGATCAAATGAATGACACATGAAATATACCTCAATTAAAACTGTTACTAAAGAAACAAAAGCTTCCCACAGCCACCATTCTGAGGCCAGGCCCAGGCCCTGGACTATGTCTCAGCCACCCCAACACTGTCAAGGTACCAGCTGGCCTGGCAGAACTGAAGCCCACCAGACTCTGTTCTGGGAGCTGACCCCTTCACTCTCACACTACCAAGACCTGAGACAGAAAGCTCTAGTTCAGTAGAGAGGGCCATGCTGGGGACAGGGCAGGGACACACCAAGTCAACATCTGTGGAAAGCCCAGGGACCTACACCTTCAGCACCGTATCTCCTCTCCACATCACAACAAGGGGAAGAACTCTGAATGCTCCTGTTTGGTAAGAGTCTTGGAAAAGGAACCCACAGAGGAACAGCCATGCAACTAGCAGAGGCAGTGAGGGCTCTACCATTCTACACTGTGCCTGGGCCTCACGGCAGACAGCAGAAATCCCCAGCCCAGGCTGCCCACCAAACCGCACGGGCCTCAGCAGGAGGGAGGCTGCACACTCACTCCTGACTGGGTGAGGCTTGTTCACAGCCGAGGGAGGTAGTTCAGACTATCCCGAGACCAGGTCCACATGCCTGAGTAGGACAGGGAGGGGACAGCTGCCACCCAGAGCCAACAGTATTCAAAACAGAAAAGCAGGACAGACGCTTGATGTCTGCCCAAAGGACTCTGGTACTTTTCCTCAGATCATTCAGACACTCAGGCAGGCGCCACACACCCCGCCACCCCCACCCTCTGCAACTTTCAGCAACTTCAAGAAAACGGAAGTGGCTGCCACTGGTTTTGAGAGACCGTTTGAAAACCATGACTCTGGCTGCAAAAGGAAGAAGGGGAAATTGTAAGTGAGAAAGGTAGCCATTAGAAACATGCATTACCTCTGCCTCTCCTGTCAGCCCTACTCCCGTCTCTTCTTGCTCTGACATGCTGTTCCAAGGTCTGATACTGGCTGCACCTCAGGAGGCTGCCAGCCCCAGCCCCAGCCCCTTCCCTAGCTCACACAAGACTTCAGTCCTTGTTCCTACTGCCGTTCCTATGTCTCCAAAAACAGCTCTACCTGCAAGGAATTCACAGGCTGGTGCTCTACCTGCCAACCCTTTCAATCTTAACAGGCATCCAAGCACCTAAAATGGAGGGTGAAGGGCACAGAGGCTCTGGGACAGCCTCCAAGGACAGCCGGCTGAGCTGCCCCAAGGCTCAGCATCTTGACAGGCCGACAGGCCGGCTAGCAGTCCTGAGAGGGAAGACCCTGTTAGTAGCATCAGACCTGCTGGCACTCAAATCCTTAAAAGGCTGGGTGGCTCAAAGACAGCAAAACTATGTCCCACTAACTTCTCCCAACACCAGACCAGCTCTCAGCCAATCCAGAAAGGGGCTGGAAGCACTTAACTCTTAAGAACAGGGACAGGGTGAGAACACTGAGTCCAACACATGCAGCTACAAACGCCAACACCATGCTGACAAGGTAGGAGGTGGATGTGCACTTCTGGGGAAAAAAGGCCACTGGAGAAAGAGACTTAGCCAAGAATATGAGGGCCAACAACCTCAGACTTTCCCATTGTGTGAGAAAGGCTGGGAATAGGTCTCCAATCAGAGGGCAAACAAGGTGTCTCCACCATGACCCCAGATCCACTCTCCCAAGCAGGGTGTTCAGCTCTGGCCCAAACCCAGGGGGTAAAGTAATTAGGAATCAGAGATACTAGGGTCACAGGCCAAAGGCTAGGGAGGGGACTCAAAGGCTGACACTAGGATTCATCACCTGGACTGGTCACAGGACTACTGGAAAAAAGGGTAAAGACCAGCAAATAGATTTGACATAGCCCTTGGGAAAACAGAGATAGCAGAGTGAATATCATGGTGTGATCCGAGGTCAAGGTCTGAGTTCGAGTCTTTTTTTCTTGGTACTAGGGATAAATCCCAAGGCCTGTTCACTGAACCATACATATCCTTAGCTCTCTTTATTTACTTACTTACTTTTTAATTATGAGACACAGGATCATGGGCCAGGGGTTTAGCTTAGTGCTGCTGCCCCTGCCTTGCAAGTGTAAGTCAGATCTTCAGTACCAGGAAAAAAAAGAGAGGCAGATAGGATCTAAGTCAGAAAGTTGCCCAAGCCAAACTCGAATTTTCAGTCCTCCTGCCTCATCCTGCTAGAGTGCTAGATTACAGGCTGGATTAAAATTTTTTTTTTTTTGAGACAGGGTCTCACTTTGTGGTTCAGGCTGGCCCTGAGCTCAGCCTCAAACTCACATCACAGCAGTCCTCCTGCCTCTGCCTCCCAAGTGCTGGGATTACAGGCGTGAGCCACCACGCCCGGCACTGTGCTATGTGGTACTGGTTGCTGCTGGGCATGAGTCTCCATGCCCAGTATGGTATATGGTTACCGGGGATCGAACCTGGGTCCTTGCGCTTGCAAGACAGGCGCCAGAACCACTGAGCTAACTCCCCGGCCCTGGATTAAACATTTTTTTTAAAAAAACCCACGGGATCAAGGATATAGCTGAGTGGTGCTACCACCTGCCTGGCAAACACAAGGTCCCTCAATGGCCAGCACTCTGGTCATCCCCATTTACAGGCCAACAGAGGCAGCACGCAGCACTTAGTAACTTGTCCAAGGCCTCACTACTAGGAAAGCAGAACCAGGACTCAAGCCTAGATCTGTCTGAGGCAAGGTGTCACTCAGAACAGAGTCCCACTCCTTCTTCATAAATCCCAACCCCACACCTACTTGGCCAATTTAACCAAAATGATACACAATGATCAAATTTAAAAAAACAAAAAACTAGCACGGGGGCCAGGGATTTAGCTCAGTGGTTCCAGTGCTTGTCTTGCAAGAGCAAGGACCTGGGTTCGATCCCCTGGTAACCACATACAATACTGGGCGTGGAGACTGACATCCAGCAGCAACCAGTACCACATACCACAGTGCCATGGCTCATACCTGTAATCCCATCACTCAAGAAAGTCAGAGGCAGCAGGATTGCTGTGATGTGAGTTTGAGGCTGAGCGCAGGGCCAGCCTGAACTACAAAGTGAGACCCTGTCTCAAAAAAAAAACAAAAAAAACCCAAACCCAGCAGGCTGAGGCTACAGTGTCTCAGTGTAAAGCACCTGCCTAGTATGTTCACGGGCCTGGGTCCATCTCAGCACTGCAAAAGAAGAAAAAAAGGAATAGCATTTTAAACAACACGAACCAATGCCAGCCACCATTCCACACTAGTGACCCATGTGACAGTGTGGCAAGCATTTCACACGTGTTGTACCGCCGCCATGTGGGATTTGCACACAAACTACTCAGTGTGGTCTTCCAGCAACCTCAAGTCTTTCCAACAGCCACCTAGAGCCTCTCTCCCTAGCAGGAAACAACCACTCTGCAGTTTCTTTACAACTCCGAGGCCAGCAGCACATCTAACACAATACAGCTTCTTCCTTTCCAGAAACGTCCCCCTTCAGTAGTATGGAAAAGTCTGCATCCTCGGTACAGGAGCACACGTATATAAGAGCAGGCACAACAGAGGTCACACTCAAGGTCCTGATAGGCTCCTCGCCAGCCATGCCGACCCTTGCCCTGCAACCCCTTCGGGTTCCCACCTCCATGCACTTGCACGTGCTGTTCCTTCCATTCAGAAGACTTTTCTTCCCACGTCCCATCTGTCAACTCCTACTTGTCCTTCCTAGACAGAGGGAGCCACCCGTCCAGCCAGTCTCGCCAGTCTCTCCTTCTCTGTGGCCTGCTGCAGTGGCACCCTGGCTCACCCCACACAGCACGGTGATTGTGAACCGCCGGCCCCTGCTGAGCGGCGCATCACCCCGGAGAAGGGGCAGTACTGAAGGCCGGCAGGATGAGCGTGAGCGGGGTCTCGGCAGAAAACTAGAGGACAGAGAGTGAAGAAGCCTGAGGGGACACGGGAGGGGCAGAGGAACTGCTTGGAGCCAGAAGAGGTGATGTAAGCCCCAGCGAGGACGGGGCAGGGTATGTGAGCTGGAGAAGAGGGTGACTGAGGGGGCCGAGAGATGGGGGACAGGCGCAGGGAGCCCAAGGGAGAACGGGGAACCGAGGGAACAAGGAAGGGGGCCCGAGGACGGAGCAGGAGGAACCCAGGCGGCGGGTGCGCGGCTCACCTGCGCGGGGGGGGCGGCGGCTCCTCGCACTCGGGGCTCATCGGGGCGCCCACCCCCGCCCCGCCGCCGGCGGCTCGGCCCTGCCGCGGGCAGGGAGAGTGGGCGGCCCGAGCCGGACCGCCACCGAGCTCAGGATCGGCGGCGGGGTGAGGCGGTCTCGAGGCCGCGCAGGCGCCTCCGAGAGGAGGGACGGGGAAGTAGCCCAGTGCTCCCCAGCCGAGCCGGCGTCCGTGGCCAGATAAAAGTCCGCCTCCTCACCCCACCCGGGACGCAGAGCTGCGCAGCGACCGACTGGGGCCAAGCCCCGCTTCCTCAGCCGCCGCCTTCCCCGAAGTACCGGTCTCCCGCCCGGCGGTCCGCCTCAGGGCCTCCGACGCCCAGCTCGCTCCGCCACTATCCCACAATGCCCCGAGCGCGGGAGGACTCAGGAGCCCCGCCCAGCAGGCTCGCGCCGCGCAGGTGCACTGAGGGCCGCTCCTGGGAGCCCCGCAGTGCGCGTGCTCGCTGGCCCCGCGCCGCGGCTCCGCCCACTCCAGGAAGCCTCCGCCAGTTGTTGTTAACGGTCCCCGAAGCAGTTCAGACCGGCCAGTGCGCAGGCGCTGCTGCTCGAGGAGTCCCCTTCGCCCGGTTCTGAAGCCCTGGGGGCTTCCTGGTCCGCAGCTTCTAGCCCTCTGAGACTCGCGCCGCGCTTCTGCTTGGGCGCAGTTCCCGTTCAGCTCTGCCTTGGTTCGAGCCCTAGCACCCTAGCAACGCTCGCGCCGGAGCGTTGGTCCACCCTGGTCCCTCGCGACGTCGCCTCGTACCCTGGGGTGACCTCAGTCCTCCCCTCCCTGGCCAGCCGCTTGCTTCGCAGAGCCTCCATGCGGAGTGCCACTGCAGGGGTCCCCTGGACGTTGTCCTTATTCCGTCCATTTGGTTCTGAGCCTCAGTTTTCTCACCCTTCGTGGCCTCCTTCCTGCGTCTTGTAAAGGCGCCGTGTACGAACTGGATGAGTAAATGCGGGCCCAGAACTTCTCTAACCTGCAGATTTGATATTTTCGTCTCAGGGACGTTGTATGGACCCACGTTGGAGTGCACTGTTCTAGATTTGTTCTTTTATTCCCCCTCTCCGGTACTGGGGGTTGAACTCAAGAGCCTCTGCACTGAGCTACATCCCCAGCCTTTTTTAAGATCAAGTCTCCCTAAGTCGCTAAAATGCTCACATTAGGCTCAAACTTGCAATCTTCCTGCCTCAGCCTCCCAGAGTGCTGGGATTACAGGTATGCACCATCCTCTCCAGTTTCTTCCACAGTTCAACATGCAAGTTATCATTTATCTTTCCATCTGTTATCTTCTCTCGAGTGGTCTTAATCTGCATCCTTTCCAGTTGCATTCGCAGACCTGCAGCTGTAGTGACGTGGGTGGAGTTATTCAGCCTTGTACCCCGCGGCTCCTGCTCTTTCTAGTGCGCACGCGGAGTCCACTGGCTCTGTATCAGCTAGCTGGTGCTATGTGACAGAGCCCCCAGGGTCTGGAGGCCTGGTCAGTTTAAAGTTCACTGCGGTGTTTCTCCCAGTTGGTTCTCACTACCGCACACGAGGCGGTGCAATTGGTTGCCTGCTGTCTGCCTCATCCATTAGCCAAAACAAGTCAGGTGGTCAAGCCACCATCCAGGACTGGTGCACCTCCCCATGCACGCTAGGTGGAAAGTACTTACCTTGTAGAGGCAGAACAGGAGGCGGCGACATTCCCTCTAGCCTCGCTTGTTAAGGTCTAGCTCCTCCGATCAGGTTCGCCGGTCTGCCCTTGTAACCTTCCAGGTCTCATCACAAAGTAGTTCAGGCTCCATAACTTTTACAGCGTGAGGCAACTGTGTTTTAATCAGGTTTCTCTGAAACAGAACCTCTCACAGATGAAGAGCAAAGTGGTTTACTACACTGAAGGCCGTGAAGCCCCGCGGGAAGTTGGGGTGTGGTCCAGTCCACACCGAAGGGCCGAGACTCGGAGCCTGCCATGTGAGTCCTGGTCTGAGGAGCAGCAGTGCTACGATGGAGCCTGGTGGTCCTGGGCGCAGTACGTCTAACCTCCTCCCTCCTCTTCCTTTTATGGGACCCTCATTGGTTCTCCACATCCACGAGGGTAGGTCTTTACTTAGTTTACTGATCAGACGCTAATCTCTTCCAGAAACACCCTCACAGACAAGTGCAGAAATCATCCTTTATGCGCTATCCGCGCAACCCTTGATCAAGCACATGGACACCTAAAATTAACCATCACAGTGACGTACAGCCTGTATTTTGAGATCTTCGGTCCTCTACCGCATTTGGCCTCCATTTTTTCCCCTACAATATGGTGGCATCACTGCAGCATGAGTTTTTGTCCTGGCTTGATTTTGATGTTAACAGGGATTGAAACCAAGACCTTCCCACTGAACTACAGTCTGTCCTTTTCTAGTTTGAGACAAGGTAAAGTCTTGAAAATCCCAAGCTGGGCTTGAACTTGTGATCCTCCTGGTTCAGCCTCCCAGAGTATGGGGATGGCAGGCATGCAGCACCAGCACTCACTCCCGTCTTACCAGACTGTACACAGTCTTAGGAGCTGCAGGAGGCTGCTCACATTCAGCCATCAAAAGGAACCCGAAGGAAGCGTTCTGCAGGACACAGAAAACTGCACAGGCGATAAAGACTGCAAGCAGGGTCTCCACCCTAAGAAACCACTCAGTGCTGCTGCTGATGCTGATGCTGATGCTGATGATGATTGAAACTGGGACTTTGTAGTGCACAGCCGGAACGCCCTTTCAGAACTGTACGTGTTTCCATGTGAAGGAACTTGTAGTTCACCTCTGGATCTCTCCACCTTCTTGGGGGCTGGGTAATCATTCCAGCTCAGCAAGGCTGAGATGATTTTCTCTGCCAGCACTAGTGGTAATAAAAGTGACATTTGTCTCATTCTCAGATCATGCAGCTGCCTCTGCCTCTCAGCGGGTCCTGAGTTTGGGACCAACTGAAAAATGCCAGGTGTCTACAAGGCTTCAGCCCACAGGAGACAGGTAAGCCTGGCACCCAGGACATAGGGAGAGAAGCACAGCGGCAGCACCACCCAGGGCTACATCCTGGAGAAAGAACCTGGCTGGGAATTAACCACTCTGAATTCAGCTTTTTTTTTTTTTTTTGTCTTTGTTTTTTTGAGACAGGGTCTTGCTTTGTAGTTCAGTCTGGCCCTGAGCTCACTATGTAGTCCAGGTGAGCCTCAAACTTGGGCACTCAGGAGACAGACGCAAGAAGACTGCTGACAGTTTGAGGCTGAGTTCAAGACCAATTTGAACTACAAACTAAGACCCTGCCTCAAAAAAAAAAAGAGTGAAAAGCAGTTAAGCCAGGTGCAGTGCTATGTTTGTAATTCTAGTACTTGGAAGACTGAAATATAAGGATCTTCCACATCAAAGCCATTCAATAAAAGTTTATTAAAGGGGTAGGGTGGTCACCTCAAATGTCAGAGGGCTCTGGAGTCAGGCGTGGCACTTTGCAGTCAGAACAAAGCCTGCTCTTGGACACCCCTGACAGAACCTCCACTTGCACCCTCTAGAAGTCAGGTCCACAGGTTTCCGCCTCAGCCGGACACGCCCAAGGGATGGCCAGACTTCTTCACAGGTTCCAGCTGGTGGAGCTGAAGTCATCTGGGTATCCTGCTACAAGGGATTCTGGGGAAAAAAGGGGCTTCCGCCGCAGGACCTCCGATCAAACGGGAGAATTGGGGGACACTGATGCTCCCCCATTCTCAAGAGTCTGGAGATGAAAGAGGCAAGAGCTTTGTGGATGATAAAGAGAACACTTTTATTGCCTGTGCAGTGGCTTCCAAACCCCTTAAGTTTATGCCTCTCCTGGCCCTCCCCAAGGCAGCCTCTGGAGGATGTGACAAAGGTGGCAGTGGAGGGGAGAAGGAGAAACGCCTTTATTGGAAGAACAATGAAGAAACAGGCTGGGAGATGAGTAGAGCACAGGAGTGTGTCCCAAGAGCCCGCACCGTCCTTGGAGCCCCTCCAGGGGCGGGCTGGAGGTGGATGGCAGACAGGGTCCTGTGAGCCCTGGAGAGGGCATCGCAGGAGGGAGGCAGGAGGCTGCCTGGCTTCACCGATCCATGCTGTCGTCCGTGGGGCTAGAGAAGCAGGTCTGCAGCAGCTTCTCGCAGAACTCCAGCTCCTCCTGGAGCAAGGCAGTGGGTCCTGAGCAAGCAGGCCAGGGCTGCCTCCCACACGCTCGGCAGCAGGCACAAATCACCCACCACGCTGCCCGCCCAGAGCCACCTGCCTTGCCAACCACGCTGAGACCCACATGTGCTGCCCACCTTGCCAGTCCCCATGTGCTCTGCTGGGGCTTGGGTCTCCCACACTGTGCTCACAGCAGCTCCTGGGCAATCCCCTCCTCATGCCTAGCCTCAAGCCCTTCCTCACATACACACCCCCAAAGCTGGGAAGGAGTGCACTGGCAGATTAAACCACCTAAACCAGGCCCCCGTCAACCCAGTGCCTGCGCCTGTGCCTCGTACCTGGTACTCCTCGTGCTGCTGCAGCAGCTGGCAGCGGTGGCGCAGCAGCTCCTCCAGCCCCAGCTCAGGCTCCCGGCACTCACGCACGCCCTGAGGGAAGTCTGTCACCAGGCTGCGGGGGGGATGGGGAGTGGCCTCAGGCACCCCTACCACTCAGACCCAGGCCAGACTTCCTGCCAACCCCCACTGTTCCACCGTAGCCCAAGTGAGTCAGTGCCCCACACTAGGCCTCAGTTTCCTCATCTGCAAAATGGATCTCCAGCTGCCCCCCATGGCCCAGGAATCACCAGGAGACTGGTAACAGGCATGTGGCAGAGTACCTGGCACAGGGTCAGGGTCAGAACCTGCTTGCTCCATTGTCCCATTCTGCCCTTTCTTCCTTTTTAAGAGGGTCACACTGTGTTATGTAGCCCAAACTGGCCTCAAAGTTATGGTAATCCTCCTGCCTCAGCCTCCCAAGTGCTGAGATGACAGGAATACACCACCATACCTGGCTACTTAAAATGCCAATCTGATCGGAATGGCGAGAAGGAGCAAAGAACTCCTCCCGAGTGGCCATGTGAGCTGCACAGGTGAGGAACTGAGGCCTGTGACCTCTGCCAACTTGGACTCCTCCACATGCCCACAGGATAGTCCATGCCCTGGGACCCCAGCCACCCTGCTGTGGGGCCCCACACACCTGCACAAGGCTCCAAGCACATGCTCGTGGAAGGGGCTGTGTTCGGTCCGCATGAGGGCCACCAGCTGCTGGACCATTCCCATGGAGCACAGGGTTCCTGGGGGCCACAGGCCAGAGGGCAGTCCCTGTCCCACAAGGCCCCCACCCGGCCGACCCTGCCCTGCCCAAGCCCAGACTCATACTCCCCTTGAGGAGGCCGCCCCACCTTTGTGTTCGGGGTGGCCCACCAGCAGGTTCTGCAGCAGGAACGCCGACTTCACCTTGAGCTTCTGCACCTGCTGCTGCATGGCTCGCATCAGCACCGAGAAGCCGTCCAGACGGAGGAACTGCAGCAGCCCAGCCTCCTGCTCACGTACAAGGCCTGGGGGAGGGGCGGGCCTTGAGGTCAGGGTCCCCATTGTAAGTATCCCCGCAGTCCCACAATCTTCCCACCCATCCACATCACTCCCAATACTGCCGTCACCACCACCACCACCCTCCTCAAGCTCCGTCGCTGCTTTCTGCGGGCCTGCGCTAGGCTGCCTGTCTCTGAAGCATTCTGGAGGTACAGACCACAATCCATCTAACTCACCCTGCTAAAGTACTCAACTCAGTGGTTTTCAGTGCACTCAAAGGTCAGACAACCATCACCTCTGCCTAAGCCCAGAACATTTTCATCACGCTGGTACCCACTGGCAGTCACCTCCCAGCCCTGTCTCGATGCCCGCCTACCCTGGACACTGCACAGAAATGGGCTCATGTGCTAGGTGTAAAGTCACTTCCATGGCTGAGTGCTCTACTGTGCAGACGCACCCATCCACTCCTGGGAACATTGTCTCTTTTAGTCCTCTCCAAGATCTCAAAAATTAAGAGAACTTACAGATGAGGAAAGTTAACCTTAGCTTAAGCCCTTACTTCCATTTCACTGAAGGGGAAACTGAGACCTTGACAGCCAGGCTATGGGGCACTCTGGACCTTTATCCCTAGAAGGCCTTTGTGAAGGACTTGGCTGCGCTGCCAGGACAGAGGGGCACCCGTGGGTCTGACACATAGACCTGGAGTGGGGTATGATATTTTCTACTAACACAGCTTTGCCATTTGCTATAATTACACTTCACACCAGCCACCGAGAATCCTACATCTAACCTGAGATGTGCTTTACGTGTAAATTAAAGGCCAGGTTTTGAAGGTTTGGCATGACCAAAAGAGGGGCAGTATTTCATTAATATTTCACATCAATTATATGTTGAAATTACAGGCCCAGGGATATAGCTCAGTGGACCTATGCCTGCCTGGTAAATGTAAGGTTCTGAATTTGATTCTAGCACTGGAAAAAAAAAATTATAATAGATTTGGTATATCCAGTTAAACTAAAATGTTATTTTAAAAAAGGAGGATTGGGGACTTAGTTCAAGTGTACTGTGCCTACCTGGGAAGCACAAGGGTCCAAGTTTGATCCCCAGTATCCCACCAAAAAAAATAGTAAGAAAAAAGGGTTAAACCAGCCATAGTGGTACATACTAGTCATCCCACCACCTGGGAGGCTGAGGCAGGAGGATCACCAAGAGTTTGAGGCCACTCTGAACAACAGAGGAGACCCTGTCTGTAAACAAACAAAAAGAACTGCTGTCTGTCCCCTCAACTTCCATTACCATCAGCCCTGTCCACCTCCTGCCAAGCAAAGGGGCACGCTCAGGGTACCACCACAGGCCACATTTCCCCTTTAAACAGGCTATGCTTGTTGATCACCGGTAAGAAACAAGCTCTCGAGCCACACAGAGCCAAAGAGACAGGGAGGAATGCAAACACCATTACAAAGTGACAACAGACGTGGGAAGGCTCAGGCAGCAGATGTGCAACTACAATGATGGACATGGGTCACCAGACACTTGTCCAAGACACTGCACAACATAAGCATGAGCTCTTGCGAGTTCAACTGTAACAAAAAGCTGCAGTCAAGCCCTGGGAGGCAGAGGCAGGAGGATGACAAGTTTGAGGGCAACCTGGATTACACTGCAAGACCTTGACTCAAAAATACAAAATGAGGGCTGGGATTTATCTTAGTGGTACCCTGTCTACCTTGCAAGCACAAGGGCCTGAGTTCAATCCCTGACACCACCACACAAAAAAGAAAAAAGAAAGAGAATAAAATGAGCTGAGAGTGTGCACATCTATAATCAAAGCACTCAGGAGGCTAAGACAGGAGGATCACAGCAAGTTCAAGGCCAACCTGGGCTAGAGACTCTGTCTCAAAAAGAAAACAAACACCGTAAAAACTACATCGTTCTGGTGGGTAATGTCTATGTGTCTGTGTGTATGTGTGGTACAGGGATGAAACTCAGGCCCTTGTGTTTACAAGGCAGGCATGGAACCACTTGGGCTAAATACCCAGCCCAATTAAGTCTCTTTTAAAAATCTAAAAGGCAAGACAGGTGGAGCCAGGCAGATGAAGCTGTGGCATCTCCACACCCTCCAGGCCCAAGGCCCTGCCTGGCCTGCACATGCCCATTGGGACTGTCCCTCTCCTACGCTTCTGGATCCCTTCTCTGCTGACACAGCCACTCAGGAGTGCAGCAGTGAGGGCAGCCAGCCCACCGCCTCATGGCAGGCAGGGGGCAGTCACCTCACAGCCCTGGACGCCCTGGACGGAATCAGCACATGCCCACTCCCAGCCAGAGCTCCCTAGGGGCAGCGCGCCCACCATAGCTTCACCCAGGAAGGGCACAGGCACAGTTGCTGAGGAGATGGCAGGTGGCTCCATTCCTCCTGCTTGGTCCCGGTGACTTCTGGGAGCCACTATTCTGTGAGGCCCCTGAACCAGCCTGTGGCTCCTGCCCAATGCGACCTCAGGGTGCCCAGGGAGCACCATCGAGGAACAGCCTGCAGAGCTCAGCCTACTCCTGCAGGACCCTTGAAGGCCACAGAGCAGGGACTTGATGGGCTGCACCCAAATACTGACCCGGGACAGCAAGACGCCAAGGTGGGCAGCGCAGGTGCAGGATGGTTCACAGGTGCAGGCACACACGGGGGCGAGGGGGATGAGCGACACACTCCACACCTCACATGTGCACCAGATGCACAGCACTCCCCACATACACAACACCCTGCTCTCCAACCACGCACACATGCACACTACACAGCAGTCCACATACTCCATACCATACACATGCACCGGACACACCATACCCCACACCCCCACACACCTGTGCCTCCACATCGGTTAAAATTTCCAAGGGCTAGCTCAGTGGTTCCTGGGTCTGCCTTGCAAGTGCAATGTTCCAAATTCGATCCCGGTAATCACATGCCACAATGCCAGGCATGGTGGCTCATGCCTGTAATCCCAGCACTTGGGAGGCAGAGGCAGGAAGAAGGATTGCTGTGAGTTCAAGGCTGGCCTAGGCTACACAGTGAATTCAGGGCCAGCCTGAACTACAAAAAAGCGAGACCTTGTTGTCAAAAAAAAAAAATCTCCGGGAACAGAAATTAACTTACTAGCTCCTCTGGAAAAGGGGCCCAGTGGCTCAGGGCCACTGCCCCTGCATTCCTTTGTAGACATTATACCTGAGCAACACAACCATCATACAGAGTCTCTCATATTGTACTTAATTACTTAAAAAAGAATGAGTGTTTACTAGAAGAAGACTTGGCCAGGTCCCTTGCAGATGGGCCACTCGCTCTCTCCCCGGGGAACAGCCTGAGCAACTCCCGTATGCTTTCCTGTCCGCCTCCCGACTTCTGTGCCCCACCTGACAAGCACAGGCCATTGAGAGTGGGCATGGGACCAGGCTCAGAGCACTCGAAGGAGGTGCCACCATGTGAGCCAGTGGCCCCCACGTGCCTGCACCAGGGAAGCAGAAGTGTCCGCCTCAGACCCGCACACACCAAGTGCTAGAGCAGCAGATGTCTAGTGGGGGAGGGAGGGGCGGACAGAAGGTAAAGTGGCTTAGCCATGAAAAGGGGTGAGGTAGAGTCTTATTACACAGGACGGCCTGCTCCTGTAAGGACATCCAGACGGAAGCCACAGAGGCCCAACTCTGTTTTTGTGAACTGTCCAGGACGCACCCATTAGACAGAGTAGAAGGGAGTGATGCAGGAGGCTGCTTCCTGTGTAGGGGTCTCACGTGGGGATCTAGAGACAACTCTGGGATGGACTAGAAAGTATTAAGTTGGAGCTGGAAAAGGATGGACTTAAGGTTTATGAATTTTATCTCAAACAAGCTGTTTCAAACCCCAGCACTTGAAAGACTGAGGCAGGAGGTCCGCTGCAAACTCAAGGACAGCCAGGGCTGCACAGCAGTACTACATAGTGAGACTGTGTCTTAAAAATAAAGAAAAATCACTGTTTCAGCAGCCCCTGCCCACACTCGAAGCACAGGAGGGCGCAGACTGCACTGTGTCCCCGCCTGGCCTGGCCCCTCCTGGGGGATGATCATCTTGACCTCAGCAGGTGTGTTTGAGGACTGAACACACAGGGACATTGGCCTTTGACTGTACCTAAGATGCAGTGGCATGGACACACAGGCCACCAATGGCTCCAGCACCACCAGGGCTCTGTCCAAGCTGCCACTGTCGCAGGCTGATTACAAAAACAATGCTCATCCCCCTGGTGGCTGGAGAAGCAACACTCATGCTGGGTGGTGGTGGTCCAAACTGAGGGACTCTGGTGTGTGGGCATTTCTGTTAGTTCTAAAACTGCCCTGAGAGGGATAGGGCCAGAAGCTAGGTGTGGTGTTGCACAACTGTAATTCCAGCACTCAGGAGACTGAGGCAGAAGGGTCACCATGAGTTCTAGGCCAGCTTGGGCTATACAATGACTTGAAGGCCAGGAGACCCTGTCTTCCAAGTGCTGGGGAGAGACCAGAGCAGCCTCTACCACTGCCATCTCCACCTTGCTCGGGCTCCCAGCACAGAGTCCCGTGACACAGGGAATCAAGAGGTGAATGGGGGCCCGGGGAGTTAGCTCAGTGGTTCCAGCGCCTGTCTTGCAAGCGCAAGGGCCCGGGTTCAATGCCCCGGCAACCACATACAATACTGGGTGTGGAGACTCATGCCCAGCAGCAATCAGCACCACATACCACAGTGCTGGGTGTGGTGGCTCACACCTGTAATCCCAGCACTCGGGAGGCAGAGGCAGGAGGTTTGCTGTGATGTGAGTTTGAGGCTGAGCTCAGGGCCAGCCTGAACTACAAAGCGAGACCCTGTCTCAAAAAAAAAAAAAAAAAAAAGAGGTGAATGTGTACAGTGGGCCCCACCCCAAGGACAGCACTGGCCAGCACTCCCTGGCCCCAGGACACTCACAAGAGATGGCGAAGAGCGCCTTAACTCGGACAGTATCACAGGCGTCGCGGTCGAGCAGCCTCAACAGCTTGCGCAGAGCACCGAGGCCCAGCACCTGCTCCTGGATGGCCGCCACATTCTGGCTGCATGTGCCGATGAGCTGTGCTGCGCGCCACCGCAGCCCTGCAGCGCCGGCCTCCAGGTAGCGGCCCACCAGCAGGTGCATCCCAGACAGCTGGCAGAAGTCTGGACCATGCACGAGGAGGAGAAAGTTTTGGTTAAAGATGTGTCTTGCTCCACCCCAACGCCTGCTGACATCCTAACACCCTGTCCACAGAATGTGACTATGGGAAGCAGCGTAGAAGGGGCAGTGTGACTGGCATGGGGTCTCACTTGGGGGGTGGCAAAAGCTCTTGAAATAGACAAGAGGCAACAGCTGTGCAACAGGGTGAATAAACTAATCCCATGGGACTGTCTATTTGGGAATAGTTAATTCTACGCTATGGGAATTTTGCCTCAACAAGTAGTAAGTGGGGTGAACACCCACGAGAGAGAATGTCCCTGCACCCCGCACTTTTCCTTACTGAGGAAAAAGATTAGACTACCATGCTGACATATACCTGTCATCCTAGCATGCTAGGAAGCTGAGGCAGGAGAATCTCTAGCTCAAACCCCACCCCCTGAGCAGCTTAAGTGATGTAGTGAGACCATATCTCAAAATAAAAATAAAATGGAGTAGGGAAGTAGCTCAGTGCACAGGATCCAAACCCCAGTGCCACAAAACTAAAATAAAAATGAAAATCCCTGTGGACTGGGCTAGGATGCCTTTCCAGCAAGTCTGGGGACACTAACGTGCTAAGTGTGCTCACAATGCTTCTGGCCAAGGCTGTCCTGTGCCAAGGCTGCCCTGCCCATTTGCTCTGCCCCTGGAGCTATGCAGGCAGAGCTCTGTGTGGCTCTGACATCTCAGCCTCACCAGATCACCAGGAGGTAACTGGGAGCCCTAAAAGCTCCAGACATCTGCCCACCTTCACAGAGCCACAGAGCAGCATGGCTAGGACATGCACCACAGAAGAAACCCTACTCTTCAGCAGAGGTGGGACCCCTCGGGCCCCACACTGCGGCCCCATGAGCTCCTGTCACTTCACACCCCTGGGCAGGTCCTCTTGGCATTTCTTCCCACCTCCAGATCCCACACCGCCTCTTCCTGCTTCCAGAAAGTGTTTTCCAGAGAAAATCCCAGGATTCCACCTCCACCCCAGGTCTGATTCAATGCTGCCCCTGCTCCCTGGGGAGACCCTCCCTGGCCAACTCCTCATGCATGAGGGAACAGATGGGAATGCCTGGCAATGTACAAGGGAAAAAATCAGCCCGGGTTCACTGAAAGAGGCAGACCACAGCAGTCACCATAACAAACCAGGACAAGCTAGAGGTGTCAAGGAAGCAGAGTCAGGACAAGAGTACCTGCAGCATTGTCCATGTTCTCACACAAGTCAGCCAGCAGCTCTAGGGCCCCCTCCCGCTCCTGCTGGTCAGCAGCCAGCTCCATTTCCCCAGCCGCAGCAGGTGTGGGCTGGGACAGCACTCGGAGGCAGCTCTTCATCTGCTCCACCTCCTCCCGCTGGCCCCGGAAGGCAGCCGACATGGCCTCCTGCAGCCACTGCCGCCTCTGGGAGTGAGGGCAGAACAGAAAGTGTGGATCAAGGAGTAATGAATGGCACCTGTACAGTGATAAGCTACACCTATAACCCCAGCACTGGGGAGGCTAAGGCAGGAGGATCAGCAAGTCTGAGGCCACCCTGGGCTTTATAGTGAGTTCAAAGCCAGCCTAAACGACATAACAAGACTTGTCCCCAAAATCCAAAAATGACAATAATAATGATGATGATGACAGTCAACATGTGAGGGTTCACTGCTCTTTCCACCAACAAATACCTCCAGAGCATCTTTTTTAAATTCAGTCTTCTAGGTATTAAGATTTCTGCCTGGTGCAGCCAGGCAGAAACTGACATTCTGGGGGAAAGGAGATGACAGGGACAAGCCCAGCATGCAGTCTGTGACCCAACAAGATGACAGGCACCATAGGGCAAGGTTAACCAGAGTGGAGGACAGGGACAGCCGAAGTGAGACTGCAGGATTTCATGGTGTTTGAACGACCACAGGTGAGTAATGAAAAAGGTGTGGTGGAGCACCCCTGTATCTCAGTTACTGGGAATAACCTGTCTCAAAAAACAAAAAGGGCTGTAAGTGTAGCTCAGTCACAGAATCTTGCTGGGTTTGATCCCTGGTGCCACCACCACCAACACAAAAATCTGTTATGGAGCTTCAATGACAACACAGCCATGGAAAAGCCTACTGCTGCCCAAGGCAAGGTCACACAGTAACTGGCAAAGCCAAAAGTCAAACACCTGTGTAGAGGTACCTGCGAAGCCCTACTAAACTGGAACCTCCAAAGCACCTGTGAAACACAGCTGCTGCTATTGTTATCATCAGTTTGCAAATGAACATGGAATTTGAGGTTCTGATAAATTAATTTATCCAAGGCCACACTGCTAGACACTGCTGCATCCAGATCTAGAGTCTTGTCTTTTTTTTTTAAACGATGAGGCTCTCTGCCTCCCAACAGTGACAGGATTCAGGAATCTGCTCCCTCAGACAGCCGCATGACATCTGACCTTTAGTCTACAATGAACTTCCCCAACACACTTACAGCCTACCATGCCTTCACATCTGGGGCCGCCTTATCCCTAGTCTGGCTCCACAAGCCACACTTCCCAAGACACTTCTGTCCCCAGGCCGCTCACCCTGGCTTCTCAGTTCATGCCTTACCTCCTCACTCATAGGTTCTGGAGGGGGGTCTGGCTCCACCGAGCCCGCCGTGATAGCCATCTGCAGCAGGCCTTGCAGGTTGCGTGGGGGCCGAGGGTTGCCCGAGCCCTCAGCCGAGGAGCCACCGCTGCCCCCTGAGGAGCAACCCTGGGAGGCTGGCGGCAGCGCCAGAGGAAGGCGACTGCCCCCCGAGCCTTTGTCTGCCATGAATGGGTTGTGAAAGGAAGAATGTGTTGAGGGATAGAGGGGGTAAAGTGGTCAACGCTGAGGCAGCTCTGACGTCCTGATGGGTCGACTCCTGGGGTTCTGCTGAGAAGGTGACTTAAGGAAGCTTTGCGTCCTCCATGACCCCAACCCTGTCTGCCCGCACCCCTTTCATACACAGCCTCCATTCCTTCCTTCGTAGCAACAGAACCCTTTTCCAAAGCCGAAGACCCCTCTTCCGCCTTAGAAACAGGCCCCACCCACTTCCCCGGGCAACAAGCCCTCTCCCCATTTCCACTGCGTGCGTCTTCGTCTCTTAGCAACCCTACTGCCCCGCCTCTTCTGCAACAAGTCCGCCCTTTCGACTCCTTAACAACTCGGCTTTCTCCTTTTCGAAAAGGGAGTATCTCAAAGGAGCCGACCTCACCTTCCTGGGCCTCTAGATGCCGCCACACCTAAAGACGGAATTTCCCGCACCTGACTCTGCTGGGCGTCGCCATCTTTACCGGAAATGCGTATGCCACCACCCGGAAGTTCCTGACGCACTCTCGCACGCCCAACTTCGGGAGGTACTTAAGGTTGAAACTGCTTTCCCAATTTAAACCCTTCCCTCAGGCCGAAGACTGCACTCGATTCCGCCCTTTCCAGTCAGTCCCCGCCCCTCACACGGCTTCCAGGTCTAGGTCCCGCCCCTCTGTCCCAGTTTGCTCACCTAGCGAGCCCCGCCTCCTTATTCTTATTGCAAGCTCCACCCCCTGCCTCCGCTTAGGTCCCTGTCTCACCTTTTGGACCCCGCCCCTGTTCTAGGCCTTTCGGCCTCTCCCAGTTAAGTCCCGCCTTCTTCTCTTAAGCCACGCCCCTGAGTTGGGGGGGTGGAATCTAGCCGTTTTGGTCTGGTCACGCCCTTTCTTAGACCGCGCCCCCTAGATCACACCCTTCGCTGCTTCAGGTTTTAGTCCCTGCTTTCAGGCAGGTTGGAGCCTCGCCCCGCCGCAAGTAATTGACTTCACTCCCACTCTCTCCTGGAGCCCTGGGGTCTCACCCCTAACCTATGCAGGCTTAAAGCCAGCCCACCTCTCTCCTGGCCTCAATTTCCCATTTGTCATATGGGACTACAGTGTAGTCGTCTCTAATGGGTCCTCCCCTCTTGTCCCCAGGTGGAGAGGAGGTGATTCTGGAGGCCGAAGCCAGGAAGCACAGTACCTCCCCCAGAGCACCACCGGGCAAGGTTGCTGGGAGGTCTTGGGTGCTTAGTCTGCGGGACTGTGCGCCCTCATCTAGGCTGGCAGCACAGGGGTGCCGAACCCCTGAGGGCTCGGCTGTGTGCTGGTGTTTGTGCGGGGCTGAGGCTGTGGGAATTCCGTCATATTCGTTTCTTAAGGTTGCTGTAACACACATTTACTATTTAGCAGTGCTGGAGAACAGAAGCCCAGTGTGGGTTCCTTCTGAGGCCGTGGAGAGAAAGTAGCCTTTTCCAGCTGTTCTCAGCCTGCAGCCACCTCCCCTCACCTCCTGTCACTGACTGATCCTCCTCTGTGCCTCTTGCAAGGGCCGCAGGGTGACACTGGGCCTACCCACAAATCAAAACACTCCCGTCTCAAGATCCCTAGTCACATCAGAAAAGTTCTGGGAATTCAGATGTGGGCACCTGATATAATGCATGTAACTATATATCTCACCATATGATACAACATGCAACTGTACAGGATGTAACTCCTAATATGTGAATATGTAAGTAATACACTGGTGGCCTAGATGAAATCTCGCATGTACCTTAGAAAAGCCATCAACTTTACAATGACTTGTAAGAAGTGTGATGAAAATTTTCCATCTGCAATGAGACACTTCGGAGCAAAAGGGGTTCATATTAGTAATTTCACAAGCCAGGCATGGTGGTTTGTGCCTATAGTCCCAGACATTTGGGAGGCTGAAGCAGGAGGGTTACAAGTTTGAGGTCAATCTAGGCAACTCAGCATCCTCTGTCTCAAAAACTTTTTTAAAAATTTAAAAGCTCAAGGGGTTTGGTTCCGTGGTAGAACACTTTCTAGCATGTTCAATACCTTGGGTTGAATTCCCAGTACTGCCAAAAAAAAAAAAAAAATTCACAAATGGGGGTGCTTGAATAACTTGGACAGGCCAAGGAAGCCAAAGCTTGTGGGTACACTCGTGGGCTTGGGGATCAGACAGGTGCTGACTACCTGAGCCCCTGGCAGACAGGAGCCTGTACATTAGGCTGGAATCCAGTGGGGGCCCATGAGTCACCACAGTTCAGCTCATGGGAAGTGCCGGTAGGACCCGTGGGTTACACAGAAAACTGTACAAAGATTCCAGGGCTGATGACAAGTACAGAATGCAGAAGGGTCTAGAGGAATGGACGAGGATCTCAGGGAACTCTGGAGGTTTCTCAGTGCCAGCAGGAGAATCCCAAACCCCCTGCACCCTGAGGATCTTCCTTAAGGAGACCTGGGCAGATGAGCTTGGGGGACATGGACAAAGAGATAAGTCTTGCATCAGCAATTCCAGAATTCTTCCCTTTCTCTGCTCTGCCCTCTGAGGCGTCCACCTTTCCCCAGGCCGTCCACAGGTATGCATCCCTGCTCCCTCTGCCCCTCTCTGGGCTCTCTTGCCATGCCACGTTCTCCTCCAGGTTTGTTCCCATCTCCCGTCCCTGGCCTCTCACAGCCTCCTGGCTCCCACTGCCCCGCTGCTGTCTCTCCTGCCCTGCCTGTGCCTCTGGTGGTCAGCCTCTCCCCGCCTCCTTAGTCTCCAGGCTGTTCTTCCGCCGCGCCTGTCTCCACCTCTGCCCATTTGTTGGCTCCAGATCTCCCTGCATCCTGCCCTCCATCCTCCCTCCCTTCCTCTGCGTCCCTCACCCTGCATCCCTCCCTCCTCACCCTGCAACGTTCCCTCCCCCTGCACCTCCCTCCCTCTGCACCCCTCAACCTCCCCCTGCATCCTCCCTCCCTCTGCACCCCTCCCTCCTTTACATCCTTCTTCCCCCCGCCTGTACACCCTCCCTCCCTCCCCCTGCACCCTCCCCTCCCCCTGCATCCTCTCTGCACTCCTCCGTGGTCCACCATCTCTCCCTCCCGCATCCCGCACCGCTCCGAGTCTTCCCATCATCACTCCATCCCTTCAATTCCTAGCCCCGCCCCGCCCTGCCCCTTGCTCCCCTCCCCCAGCCCCTCCGAAAGGGTTAACTTTGGGGAAGGGCCCGGAGTCCCCGGATGGTGATGTCAGCTTGCCGGAGAGAAAGGACGAGGTGGCGGGGGGAGGCGGAGAGGAGGAGGAGGCGGAGGAGAGAGGGCGCGTGGGGGGGCGGGGGGACTTCGGCCTGCAGCATCCGCCGGCCTGCACCTGAGACCCCCCCGGCCGGGGGAGGCGCAGGAAGGGGGGGTCCGGCCAGGGACGGGCTGGGGAGGGGGGGCCGTGCAGCCCCCCCGGGCCATGCTGACTCCCGGGGCCTGACCCCCCCGCCCGGGACAGCCCCCCCTCCCCCAGGCCCGCGGCCCGCCGCCTGGGGGGGCCCAGCGCATCCCCCTGGGGACCCCCGGAGAGGTGGGGAGCAACCGGGGGGGCCGGGACGGGGCTGTCGCCGGCCCCCACCGGAGGAACGGGGCTCCTGGCCGCAGGGGGGGCGGCCGGGGCGCCGGGCGGGCCGGGACCAAGGGCACCATGTCGTCTGGGGCCAAGGAGGGCGGCGGGGGCTCCCCCGCCTACCACCTCCCGCACCCCCACGCACACCCCCCGCAGCACGCCCAGTATGTGGGCCCCTACCGGCTGGAGAAGACGCTGGGCAAGGGGCAGACAGGTGAGCTAGCTCGGGGGGCGGGGACCCCGGAACCCTGCATGGAGGGTGGGGGCGCTGGGTCCAGGGACTGAGCCTGGGGTCTGCAGCTAGGTCTGGGAAGAGGACGAGGGCCACGTTCTCGGGGTTAAGGGATTCGGGGCCCTGCGCCCCGACCCTGCGGAGCAGAGGTCGCCGGGGCCCGAGCGTGATGGAGAGGAGGCGGCGCGACGCTGCGGTGCAGCTGCGGGCTGCTGGGTGGAGGAGCTGCCGAGCCAGCCTTCCTCTGCCCCCGACTGCAAGAAGGGTGATGGGCAGGGGCTTCTGGGGTCGCCATGTCACCCTTTCTCCTGCACGGTGCTCAGTGTGCACCCAGGAGGCCAGCGGCGTCTGCGATGCTGAGCAGGACCACTGCCCTCAGCCTCTTCCTCCAGACGGGACAGGCAGCTGAGCACAGGGGTCCCAGCTCGGAGGTCCAGGGTCCCTGTGAAGCTGAGGCGCAGGATCTGAGGTCAGAAGGGAGGAGGTAGAGCCCCAGGTCCCGGTGTGACACCCATAAAGGTGATGCTGACCTGATTCCTGAGCAGTGGGGGAAGAAAGAAGGGGCCCAGAGCCGGACCCTGAGACTAATGGCGGAGACTTGGCTTGGACACCCGGGTCCAAGGGAGGAGGCTGGACTCAAATCCTGGTCTGAGGGAGGAGGCTGGACTGGACCCCGGGTCTGCAGAAGGAGGAGGCTGGGCCTGGACCCCGGGTCTGGAGAAGGAAGCAGCTGGGCTTGGACCCCGGGTCTGGAGAAGGAGAAGGCTGGGACTGAACCCCTGGGTGGAGGAGGAGCTGGACCCAAACCCTGGTCTATGGAAGATGTCTATGACTCTGGGGACCGCTGTCCTGGAGCTCAGGCTCCTGCGAGGGCTGAACCCCCCCTTGGAGTCTGTATGCTCCCAACTACAACTGCTATTCAAAAAGTCAAAAAGAGAGAATTGAGGAGTGGAGGTCAGGGACAGGTAATGGATGGGGCGGTTCGGGAATCGGGAAATATGAGCTGATTTCTTTGGGAGCCCACTCTGAAGACAGGACAGAGAACTCAAGGAAGTGATGGGCTAAGGGGCTGACTGGGGAACAGGGCTGTGGAGACTGCGAGAGGAAGTAGGGGCAGCTGGGCCTCAGCAGCCCCTGGCACCGGGAGGCTGGAGTGGGCACAGCTGGCAGACAGCACAGTGGAGGGGTTTGCAGGGAAGTGGCCAGAGGCTGCCTGCAGGTCAGGGCAGGCTGCCCCTGCCACAGTGAAGCAGCCTCAGAGAATGGAGGATGTAACAGGTGGCAGGGGAGACTTCGCCGTGGGGGCTCCAGGAGTGCACCCCACTTATTTGACCTGTTTCCCTAGGGCTGGTTAAGCTCGGAGTCCACTGCATCACGGGTCAGAAGGTCGCCATCAAGATCGTGAACCGGGAGAAGCTATCGGAGTCGGTGCTGATGAAGGTGTGTGTGGCAGGGCATCCTTGGGGGCTAAGGGCCAGTAGGAGCCTCCCTGAACTGTGTCCTGCACCCTCAGGTGGAGCGGGAGATCGCCATCCTGAAGCTCATTGAACACCCGCACGTGCTCAAGCTCCATGACGTCTATGAGAACAAGAAATATTTGTAGGTATTTATAGACACCCAGCCCTCCAACCGTTGCCAGGTTCCCAGGAGAGACCTGAACCCTGGGCAACCCGCGGTCGCACAAGTATTCCCCAAAGCTCCTGTGCTAACTTGGGCCTCACCTTAGCGGCAGGACAGCCAGGCCCGGGTCCTCCAGAGTAGAGAACAGAGGCTGAGGGGCTGAGTGCCCACTGATCCCAGCCCAGACTCACCCTAAGCTGCTCTGGAGAGCACTCCCTTCTGTCTGGGTGTCCTCAGCCAGGGCGTCTTTGCATTGGGCGTCCCTTGTTCCCTCCCACATCGCTCCAGGTGCCGTGGCTGGACACCCCAGCAAGGGGCT
Organism: Petromus typicus; assembly: GCA_004026965.1. Classification (NCBI taxonomy): domain Eukaryota; kingdom Metazoa; phylum Chordata; class Mammalia; order Rodentia; family Petromuridae; genus Petromus; species Petromus typicus. The sequence continues at coordinate 45,670 of PVIR01010248.1, forward strand.
TCTCTAGAATTCTCATCCAGTATCTCAAAGCCATTTAATCTCCAGGAAAGATGTGGGCTTCCTTGTTCAGCCTGGTACCCAAAGGACAGCTAGGCTGGGCATGAAGAGCAGGACAGACCTCCTGCCCCTGCCACCCTGTCCCCAGGATGAAGTGACTCCAGCAGCCATCAGATGCTGGCAGGTTGCCCCAGGCAGGAAGCTGCCCCAATCCGGAGTGCTCATGGGAATTGTAGTTCTCAGGCTTCCCTAGGCAGGGAGGGGCCATTGTCTCAACAGGTACAATTCCCTTACCTCTGTCAAACTTGGGAGGGAGGGCCTATGAGAGTTTATGCTTCCCAGGGGAATCTCTACCATCCAAGAGTTCTTTGTTTTCCAGGGGCTAAAGGGATTTGCAGTCTTTAGGATCCAGGTGGCTGATGGGAATTGGGACTGTAGGTCCCAAAAGGTTATGGAAGCTCAATGGTTGTTTTGAGACAAAGTCTCACCACGTAGTTCAGCCTGCCTTTGAACTCACTGTGTAGCCCAGACTGGCTTTGAGCTCACAGCAATCCTCCTGCTTTAGCCTCCCAAATACTGGGATACAGGTATACATTACCACACCCATTGGGAGCTGGGAAGTTTTGCCCACACAAGGCTGATGGGAGTTGTAGTCTCCCATCAATACACACTGCAGTTATTACTGCCCAAGAATGAATGAGAATTTGGGTTCTTCATTTGAGGACTTGTGAGATTAGAACATTGCTTTCCATGGGTCTCTGGTGTCTAGGTGCCAACAGCATTGTCTAACCTCCCTATATAAGGAGGCAGCAAAGAGCATCCTCTGGATGTTGACAGAGTCTGTGCTGCCACCCAGGGCTAAAGGATTAAGGATTTCAGTTTTTGCTTCCTAGAGACTGGTGGATATGGGGCCACCTTCTCCCAGAACTGGGGTTCTCTGCCATAGAGAGCCGGTGGCAGAGGGAGACCAAGTCCTCTGGTCCTCCACATGCCCCTCCAGCCCTCTGCCCGCTCTGTCCCCTCCAGGTATTTGGTTCTGGAACACGTCTCTGGCGGGGAGCTCTTCGACTACCTGGTGAAGAAGGGGAGGCTGACGCCCAAGGAGGCCCGCAAGTTCTTCCGCCAGATCGTGTCGGCCCTGGACTTCTGCCACAGCTATTCTATCTGGTGAGAGTGAGGGGCAGCATGAGGGGATGAGCATTGTGGTTCACCCCAAAACGAATCTGTTCACTTCTTGAGGTAATGACTCCAACCATCCCATCCCCCTTTCTTATTCTGTTGATGTGTTTTTGTGTGTTATGCTTCGGACTGAATCCAGGGTGTTTGCGCTGAGCTACATCCCAACCTCCCACCCTCCATTTACCTTTTGTGCTTTTGAGACAGAATCTCATTATGTTGGCCAAGCTGGCCTCCAACTTGCAACACTCCTGCCTCAGCCTCCCAAGTGCTGGGAGACAGGGGTTTAAAGTGTCCAGGGCAGCTGTTTTATATGCTGGCCCCATTGAGCATCATACTGCATGTGTGTTTGGCACATTTCCCTCACCCTGGACCCCTTAAACAATCAGTCCCCCTTCCTCTCAGCCCCTCAGCCCTGGTGGCCACTCATCTGTGTACATCTGGTCGGTTTACTGTTCTGGAAATTTCTTAGAAACGGAACCCTACATTGTAAGGCATTTGTGTCTGGCTCATTCCACTTAGCAGCCTGTCTTCCTAGGTGTGGCAATGCCCCATTCCTTTTCCTGGCTGGATAATATTCCACTGTGTGGATACAGCACATTCTGTTCATTCATTCACATATAGGTGGATATGTTTGTTCCCCTTTCCTGGCTGCGTGAGTGCTCGTGAACAAGTGAACTCTCGCATGTACATTTTTGTGTGTGCTCCTGCTTTTCATTCCCTTGAGTATGTACATAGGAGTATTGTTGGTGGGTCCTAGGGAAACTCAGTGCCGGCCCTTTGGGGGGACTGATTTCTTTTTTCTTTTTTCTTTTCTTTTTTTTTTTTTTTTTTTTTTTTTTTTTTTTTTTTTTTTTTTTTTTTTTTGAGACAGGGTCTAGCTTTATAGTTCCAGCTGGCCCTGAGCTTACTGTGTAGCCGAGGCAAGCCTGGAACTCACAGCAATCCTCCTGCCTCTGCCTGCCGATTGCTGGGATTACAGGCGTGAGTCACCACACCCGGCATTGTGGTATGTGGTTAGCAGGGATTGAACTCAGGACCTTGTGATTGCCAGGCAGACGCTGGAACCACTGAGCTGAATCCCCGGCCCTGGAGGGGCTGATTTCTAAAGTGGCTTCCACAGTGTGCCCCGTAGGCCATGCGGAGGGCTCTTGTCCAACCTTGTGATTGTCACCGTCCTAGGACTTCTAAGTCGTGTCCCATTGAGGTTTTTTTTTCTTTAGTTCCCTAATGGTTTCAGCTATGGGGTAAATTATGCATTTACTGGCCATTTATGTATCTTCTTTTGGAAAGCCCCTATCAGATTCTTTGCCCAATTTTTGAGTTATTTTTTAAAAATGTATTCAAGCCAGCAGGTGGTGCTGCATGCCTGTAATCCCAGAATTCTGGAGGCTGAGGCAGGAGAATCACTGTGAATTCAAGCCCAGCCTGAACTACATAATAAAATTCTGTCTCAATAAACAAACAAAAAATTTATCTATTTACAATTGATTAGTAACAGTTCTTTAATATAAAGAGAGATGACTCCAGGAGTAATTTAGAAGATCTGTTTGCTCCTGGAACATATCTTTCATCAATGTTTTTAACGACTTTCTCCCAGTCTATGATATTTGTTTTTTATATTTTTACAGCTATGTGCTGAGAAAAACCAACATTTTAAAATTTGGATGAACTCCAGTGCTTTTTCTTTTCTTTTACAATCCGTGGTTTTTCTATCCTTTAAAAAAATCCTCGCCCTAGTCCAGGCCCTCGAAGGCTCAGGTGCTGTTTTCTAAAAGTGCGGGCCTGGCTCCATTTCTACTAACCCAAGCGGCGTGCAGGGTCTGGTCTGTCTGTGCCCGAGTGTGTTGGAGACATTCTGTCCTCGCTGCTCTGCCTCTGTCCCCAAACCTGAGTATCGGGTGGAGAGCATTTTTATGACCTAAGATGCGAAACGTGTGCCTTTCTGGCTTAGCCTCCGAATCGGACGCGTCTCCTCTGGGATGCGTTGTGGAGTCAGAGTCGGGGTCGAGGCGGGACGATTCAGCCTGGGCTGAAGCTTGGTGTTGAAAAACAGCAACTTCCTGTTTCCAGCACCTGAGCATGGACAAGACCTTTCACAACCCTGACCTGGATGCTTCTGGCCTCCAGGGGGCGCTGGGGCGCTATGCAACATATTTAAAGATTGGTGTGACCTAGTTATGGACCACCCCATTAGAAACTGCAGGGTTCTGCAGCCCTGTCTCGCCCAAGTATTGACTTTCATGGGTTCTTTTTTTTTGAGGGGGGGTAGTAAGGTAAGCTTCACGTGCTAGGCAGGCCCTCTGCCACTGAGCTGTTTGCCCAACCTAATCTTTATTTTTATTTTGGTGTTTTCTTTGAGACTGAGACTTGCTGTGTGTAGTCCAGGCTGGCCTGGAACTCACTGTGTGTCCCTGGCTGGCCTCTACCTCACAGCAGTTCTCTCAAGTGCTGGAATTATAGGCACCACTACAAGGCCCAGCCCAAACTCGACCTCTAGATCTTGGATTAGCCCAGGAAAAGGTTGTTGGGGCGGATGCTGGTGACCAGCTTGGGATACCAGTATTTTCTATTATTCAGTATGGAATATTTATTTATTTATTTATTGTTTGCTTGTCTTGTCGACTACAGTTCAATTGTCTATCCATACCCTGCCCCTGTGAGTCAATGGGTTGCTTATAGTTTTGCATACTAAGAGATAAAACATTCATAAATGCTCACCTTTGAAAAATGGCTTTGGTTTTTTTGAGACGAGGTCGAACTGTGTAGCCCAGGCTGTCCTGGAACTTGTGGCAGTCCTTTCGCTTCAGTCTTCTAAGTGCTGGACTACAAGTGTGCACCACCACACCCAGCTCCCAAAATGGCTATTGTATTTTGCAAAATCTTCTGTAAAACAAAACAAGGAAAAGCCAAACATGGTAGTGCATACCTGTAATCGCAGCACTCTGGGAGCTGAAATAGGAGGGTTTCTGCAAGTTAGAGTGGAAGGTAGACTGAATGTAATGAAAGCCTGTCTCAAAAATAAATCTAGGGTCAAGGATTTAGCTCAGTGGTTCCAGAGTCTGCCTGGCAAGTGCAGGGTCCTGAGTTCAGTCTCTGGTAGCCACATTGCACGGTGCCAGGCGTGGTGACTCACATCAGTACGCTCAACACTAATAACCACATACCACAATGCTGGGCATGGTGTCTGATGCTTATAATCCCAGCACTTGGAGGATTCCTGAGCTTGAGGGTAGTCTGAACTACAAAGCAAGGCCCTGTCTCCAAAAAAAAAAAAGGAAATAATTTTATGGGCCGGGGAGTTAGCTCAGTGGTTCCGGCGCCTGTTTTGCAAGCGCAAGGACCAGGGTTCAATTCCCCGGTAACCACATACAATACTGGGTGTGGAGACTCACCCCAGCAGCAATCAGTACCACATCCCACAGTGCCGGGGGTGTTGGCTCATGCCTGTAATCCCAGCACTCGGGCGGCAGAGGCAGGAGGACTGCTGAGATGTGAGTTTGAGGCTGAGCTCAGGGCCAGCCTGAACCACAAAAGCGAGACCCTGTCTCAAAAAAACAAAAAAAAAAAGCGGCTGGGGAGTTAGCTCAGCGGTTCCAGCGCCTGTCTTACAAGCGCAAGGGCCCGGGTTCGATTCCCCAGTATCCACATACAATACTGGGTGTGGAGACTCGCGCCCAGCAGCAACCAGTACCACATACCACAGTGCCGGCGTGGTGGCTCACGCCTGTAGTCCCAGCACTCGGGAGGCAGAGGCAGGAGGATTGCTGTGATGTGAGTTTGAGGCTGAGCTCAGG
>PVIR01010249.1:0-50621 GCA_004026965.1 Petromus typicus
TGAGGAAAGAGCGGTCCTGCCCTGGCAGCTGTGGTTCAGGGACCACGTCAGGCTCCTAGAAAAGCTGCCAGGCTGGTTGAGGTGGTACACTCCTGTAATCCCAGAACTCTGGGAGGAACAGCAGGAGGACTGTAAATGAGAGCTCACCTTGGGCAGCTTAGTGACTGAACAAGACCGTGTCTCAAAAATTAAAAATCAAAAAGGACGGAGGATGTAGCTCAGTGTAAAAGCCATGGTGGGCTCAGCCCCCAATACCACACACACACACACACACACACACGCACATGCACACACCCTGGCCTCCATATAGAAAGTTCCTAAGGCTAGGACAACCATGGAGAGAGGTTATTGATGTGCATGGGGATGAAGTGGGGTCAGGCTGGCACCTCACCTCTGCCTTGCCAGCCAAACCCTAGAGACCCATGTCAGTCCGAACTCCTGGGAGCCCTCCCTGTTCTCAGATAGCTCTCCTCCTGCCTCTGGAGCGTGGACAGGCAGCTTCCACAGGGAGAAAATCCTCTTCAGCAGAACCCTGAGCTACAGGCTACAAGTGTGCTCAGCTGCGCCTAACCTACCCCGGGCGTAGGTCCTTGCAGTGCTACCACAGTCAGTCTTGCTCCAGGACACCCGGCACTTATGCCCTCATCTCTGTCACTAGAGTGTGTCCCCTGGGAACATCCGGCAGGCACCAGAGGGGCAGTGGGAAGGGCTGAAGAATGGAGGAGTGGCGGCAAGTGCCTGGGTCATGGGTGCATGGAGGCTCAGAGCCACCTGTCCCCCTTCCCCCCAGAGCCATGCCCCAGTTATCTTCCAGCAGCTCTGTGGACGGATTTTCCCCTGTATGTGTATGTACAGGTGAGAATTCACATGACATGCAGGTGCGTGTGAGCATACACGTGCATGTGTGTGTAAATGCACAGTTGGGGAAATAGGCTGATCCATCACCCTCTGGTCCTTCCTAGACCTCCTGTCTAGCAATCGCTCTGCCATCTTTCTGGGCCGCCAAGGTTCCCTGGACCTCCAGGCCATGTATCTGGATGAGTACCGGGACCGTCTCTTCCTGGGGGGCCGCGATGCCCTCTACTCTCTACGGCTGGACCATGCATGGCCAGACCCCCGGGAGGTGAGCTGCATGGATGGAGAAGAGGTGGGAGACCTGGGGGCGTGAGGTTAGGGGAGTATCTTAAGTCACCAGGCTGTGTTTCAGGTCCTGTGGCCACCGCAGCCAGGACAGAGGGAGGAATGCACTCGAAAGGGAAGAGATCCTTGGGTGAGTCTTTCAGGAGGATCCGACCCTCACCCAGCAGCCCTGGGCCCTGACCCCAGGCATCTGCAGCTGCCCCCACAGGTCCTCTGGGGCATTTGGAGCAGGGCCTGGGGCTTCCGGAGCTCTGTGAAGAATGTCACTCCCACTCACATCCTGGAGCTGAGCAGCCAGGCAGGGCTGAGACTGGGGGCAGGGTGGTAAGCTCCACCTCACCCCCTGGGGGCTACTCTTCCATTTCTCTGCTAGACGGACTGTGCCAACTTTGTGCGGGTGCTGCAGCCCTACAACCGGACCCACCTGCTGGCATGTGGCACTGGGGCCTTCCAGCCCACCTGCGCCCTCATCACAGTCGGGCACCGTGGGGAGGTGAGGCTGGGCAGCCCCAGAAAGACGGGAAGCTGTGGCATTTTGGCCCTTCTGGCTACATGCATGGTCCCCACTGAGCCTTGGTCGGGACATAAGGCACCACAGACCTGAAAGGCGCCTTTGTGCTGGGGTGCTGACCCCATGAGAGAGGCCAGGATGAGGGTGCCCTCGATGCACCCCCACTCTCCAGCTGCACGCGAGGGCAGCTGCCTGGGTGGAAGGCCAGAGCCCTTCCCAGGTGACGCCGTGCGCCTTCCCCAGCATGTGCTGTACCTGGAGCCCCGCAGTGTGGGAAGTGGCCGGGGACGGTGCCCGCATGAGCCCAGTCGTCCCTTCGCCAGTACCTTTGTAGGTGGGTGACGCCAGGCCGGGGTGAGTGCAGGGAGGGTAGGAAGGGCAGCCAGGCCTTCCTCTGCTGACTCTGTCCCCAACTCCAGGTGGTGAGCTGTACACAGGCCTTGCTGCTGACTTCTTGGGGCGCGAGGCCATGGTCTTCCGGAGCGGAGCTTCCCGGCCGGCCCTGCGTTCAGACTCGGATCAGAGTCTCCTGCAGGGTGAGGCGAGGCTAGCTGGGCCCAGGCCCTGCCCTGCCCAGAAGAGGGGGGCTGCTGGGGCAGGGAGGGGCCACCTCGCGTGGGGTCCCCTGCTGCTTCCTCCCTTTGAGTTTAGCAGCTTATCCTGCCCTGTGAGCCCCTCTCCCCAGCAGCACCCTGTCATTCTCCCAGACCCTCGGTTTGTCCTGGCCGCACGGATCCCCGACAACTCTGACCAGGACAATGACAAGGTGTACTTCTTTTTCTCGGAGACTGTCCCATCGCCCGATGGTGGCCCAGGCCTTGTCACCGTCAGCCGTGTGGGCCGTGTCTGTGTGGTGAGAGCCGTGAAGGGGCGGTGAGGTTCAAGATCCCTGCTGTGGGCCCCTCCCCAGACCCCTGTAGGGAAACTGAGGCAAGGCTGCACTCACCCCCCACATGGGGCCAGGGTAGAGGAGCAGGAGGGGGCTCATGCTGTGCAGCCCATGGCTAACTCTGGCCCCCACCCCAGAATGACGCTGGCGGCCAGCGGGTGCTGGTGAACAAATGGAGCACCTTCCTCAAGGCCAGGCTGGTCTGCTCTGTGCCTGGTCCTGGAGGTGCCGAGACCCACTTTGACCAGCTAGGTAAGGGCATGGCTGGGCAGTCTGTGTGTTGGGAGCAGTGGGGGCTCAGGGCTGGCGAGGGGGCATCTTGGCAATGATTGTGATCCTGTGTCCCAGAGGATGTATTCTTGCTGTGGCCCAAGGCAGGGAAGAATGTCGAAGTGTATGCACTGTTCAGCATGGTCAGGTGGGTGCATCTGCCGCCCTGTACCCCGCCGGCACTGGCCTCGTCTCTGGTCCCTCTGTTAAGCCTCTGCCTTCATGTCCTGTCCTTGGTGGGGGTGCTCTTCTTTGTCCCCGAGTCTGCGCTTCTGTGAGTGTATTCTCTGTCTCGCTCTCTGCTTTGCCTCAGTGTCCCTGCTTTTCAGCCTCTGCTCGTAGCGTGCACTGTCCTCTCTCCTGCCTGTGGCGGCGACCCAGGCCTTATGCTCCCTGTCCTTGGCAGTGCTGTGTTCCAGGGCTTCGCTGTCTGTGTATACCACATGACGGACATCTGGGAGGTCTTCAATGGGCCCTTTGCCCACCGAGACAGTCCTCAGCACCAGTGGGGGCCCTACGGGGGCAAGGTGCCCTTCCCCCGCCCCGGTGTGGTGAGTGTCTGCCTAGCCGCTGTCAGGAGGGACTCCCCCTTGGAAAGCCCAGGTCCATAAGCAGTCCTCTGACAACGATGGGGAAGGGGCAGTGGGAGGTAGGGGAGATCTTCATTGCACACAGACTGCCCAGCATGCCATCTCAGGGACTCAGGGTCTCTGCTGCTGCCTGCAGTGCCCCAGCAAAATGACTGCGAAGCCAGGACGACCTTTCGGCAGCACCAAGGACTACCCTGACGAGGTGCTGCGCTTTGTCAGAGGCCATCCCCTCATGTACCAGCCTGTGCGGCCTTGGCGCGGCCGGCCTGTTCTCATCAAAACCAACCTGGCCCAGACGCTGCGGCAGATCGTGGTGGACCGAGTGGAGGCAGAGGATGGGACCTATGATGTCATTTTCCTGGGGACTGGTAGGAGGGCTGAGAGCAGGTGGCTAGGCTGGGGAGGCATGTGGACTCCCACCCCTCTACTGACCTCTCCGCTGCTGTCCCAGACTCAGGATCCGTCCTCAAGGTCATGGCTCTCCAGGCAGCAGGCTCCGCTGAGGCTGAGGAGGTTCTTCTGGAGGAGCTCCAGGTGTTTAAGGTGAGTAGGTGCTGACGGAGGGGCTTCTGCCCCATCTCTGCGCAGAGCTGGCTACAAGGAAGCCTGAGCAAGACTGGGCAGGACTGAAAGCATTGGTGCATGCTGCTGCGCAGGTCTCACCAAGGCTTCTGAATGACCAAGGGGATCCCTGGGGGGACAACATGGTGAGCACCTTGGCAAAGCCCCCGCAGGGCTCACAGTGAGGAGGTAGCTAAGATCCCCAAGTCCCCAAGGGTTCTGCTGCTCTCTGTCAATTGGGGCAGTGGGCTACCTGTATTTGGGGTGCTGTTGGCCCTACTGGACGCAAGATGGGTGATTTGGGACGGCACCTCCTTTCTGGGGAACTGGGATAGGGCGGGGACACTGGAGTTCTGTACTTCGAGTAAGGCTTGCACTGGGCGGCCAGCCAGGAAGAGACTTTGGTGACCTGACGTCTGAGAAAGACTATCCGGTGTGTCTAGGAAGAGACGCAGGGAGCAGGCTAGGAGCTGGGTGGCTCCCACTCGGGGCGTGGAGGAGGCTGAAAGCAGGGGTGCCAGGGAGGGCCTCCACTTCCACCCACCCTGAGAGCATGCTCCTCCCCAGGTGCCAACGCCCATCACACAGATGGAGATCTCTGTCAAAAGGGTAAGAGCAGTCGCCCTCCCTGCATGTCCCCTCTCCTTGGCCCCTCTGCAGCCCCCGTGAGCATTAGTGCCTGGAGAGCTGTGCTGCGCAGCCTTCTTAGGTCTTGCCGACATGACAGGCTCTAGCCACCTGGGGGCTGGCCAGGCTTCCCAGAGCGCCCTCCGCTTGTGTCCCTCCCCAGCAAATGCTGTATGTGGGCTCTCAGCTGGGTGTGGCCCAGCTGCAGCTGCACCAGTGTGAGACCTATGGCAGAGCCTGTGCGGAGTGCTGTCTGGCTCGGGACCCCTACTGCGCCTGGGATGGCGCCTCCTGCACCCGCTACCGCCCCAGCCTGGCCAAGCGCCGTTTCCGCCGGCAGGACATCCGGCATGGCAACCCTGCCGCACAGTGCCCGGGCCAGAGCCGGGATGGTGAGTGGGGCTCTGCTCATCCTGTGGCCTGGGCATCCTCCCTGTGAAGAACTGCCTCGGATGGGAACAGTCCTCAGTTTCTCCATCTGTGCAGCTACAGTCAGTGCGTGTGCAGAGTCCTAGGACCTGGTGACGGGCTTGAGGGAGGACAGATACATAGGTCCTCAGCACACTAGTGGGTTGTGTGAGTCAGCTGGCGGCTCTGGGGTCCTGGGTCCCCTAGCTCCCAAGATGAGCCGATCTGGGCCTCTCTGCAGAGGAGGCTTCAGGACTGGCAGCCACCAGGGTCTACGGCACAGAGTACAACAGCACCTTCCTGGAGTGCCTGCCCAAGTCTCCCCAGGCTGCTGTGCGCTGGTTCGTGCAAAGGTCAGAGGATGAGAGCCCTGACCAGGTAAGGAAGGGCTCTGTTCCAGCCCTCACCTCCCACCCCAAATCCCAAGCTCATGGCCCAGGAAAGGGAGCTGGGGAAATCTGAGGAAAGTGTGGATTAGGTTCTGGTGAGCCTGGGAGGAGTTGTCCCCATTTCTCCCTTTGAGTATGCCCAGGCCAAGTGGCTGGAACCTCCCTTTCTACCAGGTGGGTTGCAGAGAGGAAGAGAAGGAAGGGGACCTGTCCTCCATACTTACACTGTGGCTCAGCTTGGAGGAGTCTCTTCCCCTGAGTCCCAAATCACTGGATTGCGCCCACCTCCATACTTCCTAGCTCCACACTTCTTCCTTGGAGACCAGCTATCTGCCCAGGCCCCATCCTCCCCATCCAGAAGAATCTGTCACACACAGATGGCTTCAGTCTGGGGCCTGAGGCTGGGTGTGGGCTGGGTAGGGTGAGGAACCATTCTCCCACAGGGGAGGGGGGTTTGATTACAGCTTGGGAACTGGGGGAGGCCCCTGTAGGCCAGCTGTTGGGCTGAGGAGACTCCCTGGGGCAGGAGGGAGGAACAGGGTGAAATTGTGCAACACTAACCACCCAAGCTGTTACCCCCTCAGCACACAGAGGCAAACTAAAATGCAGACAGGTTCAGAGACAAGGGCTGGATCGCAGCCACTCCCACCCCCTACGCTGACGCGGGCACTTAGCCTGCCTGGGCTGAGGCTGTGAGGCGCACACTGTGGGAGTGAACAGGGAAGATGGAGGCAGGGAAGCCCGCTGGTGTGTGTAAGGGTAAAACCTGCAGATGCCCTCAGGTCCCTCTGCCCCCTGGACCTGTGTTCGAAGGCCCTGTGAAGCCAAGATTTGTTCCCTGGAGCCTCTGACTCGGGGAGGCACGAGTCATTTAAAGTTTTGAAAGCCTTCAAAGCCCCTTTCCTGGGTTATGGAAGGTGAAGTCCTGCCTACAGTTACTTTACCGTTGGAGTCCAGGACTCCCCAGCTGTTGGTGCCCCTGAGAAGACGGCGAGGAAGCTGACGGCACAGGTCCTGTGCCTCCTCACTTCCCTGTGCCTTCTGCCCACGTGTCAGGTGAAGACAGATGAGCGAGTCCTGCAAACAGCGCAGGGGCTGCTGTTCCGCCGCCTCAGCCGCCTTGATGCCGGCACCTACACCTGCACGACGCTGGAGCACGGCTTCTCCCAGACCGTGGTCCGCCTGGCTCTGGAGGTGATTGTGGCAGCACAGCTGGACAGCCTGTTCTCCGGGGGGCTGAGGCCGGAGAAGCCCCTGGCCTGGGGCAGCCTGGCCTCTACCCCGCCCAAGGCTTGGTATAAAGACATCCTGCAGCTCACTGGCTTTGCCCACCTGCCCCAGGTGGATGAGTACTGTGAGCGTGTGTGGTGCGTCGGCGTCGGGGAGCATTCAGGCGCTTTCCGAAGCCGAGGAAAGCAGGCCAAGGGCAAAAGCTGGGCAGGGCTGGGGCTGGGTAAGAAGGTAAAAAGTCGGGGCCAGGCTGAGCGGAACCGGACCCCTCGGGAGGTGGAGGCCACATAGAAGAAGTCCAGTGGGAGGGCAGTCAGGATGCGCTGGGAACCTAGCAACAACTTCCAGCATCCTCTGCCCACCCAGCAAAGACAGAGGGGCCCAGGATGCCTGACTGCCTCCTAGGGACTCACGGGGAAGACTGGTGGCCTGAGGGAAGGGCCCTGTGCCCGAGGCCTGTTCCCTGCCTCTGTCTGTGTGCTCAGCCTCAGACTGAAGCTGGCACCTTCTGGGCCCTGGCATCCCCAAGGGACCTGCCATTTGTTCTCAGAGGTGGCCTGGCTTCCGGAGCATATTTCCGGTTGTGCCCAAGGCAAGAGGGTTGGGTGGGTCTTTCCCAGCCCGAAGAACAATGGCCATTCTAAGTGACCCTCACAGTGAGTTTTGAGGTAGCTTTAAGGAAAAGTCTGGGCAAGGGTCCTCAAGAGCCCAAGGGGTGAAGAAGCAGCCTCTTGGACTGGGGAAGGAAAGTGGAGGTTTTTGAGACAATGGAGCAGTGACACCCGCCCCTTTCACACCATGATGTGCCACAGTGGTTCCCTACCACCTCTTCCTCGTCTCAGAATCACAGAGGCACCTGGTTAGTGGGAGTGGTCTGGCCACTTTAAACCAGGGAGAGAGGTTTCACAGCCTGAGCTTCTTTCCCAGGCCCCAAGCTACGAGGCCAGGTTTGCTGTATGCCCACACCTCCTGACAGATCCACTCCCCCATGACATTTAGGCTTCCATGCTGAGAAGCAAGGAGAGGGGCAGATCTAGGGCAGTGATAGTGAACCTCCGGACACCCCACCGCAGAACGGGGGACTCACCGCCACTGACCCAGGGAATGCAGCCCTCATCTCTGCCGATGGAGGGTGGGAGAGGGGAGCTGTGGGAGGAGTGGGCTGAATTCCCAGGGCCGTGCAGGCACAGCGCAGACCTGGGAGAATGTGGAGGCTCTGTGAGCTGCGGTAGGAGAGCAGGTCAGAGCCAGGACTTTCCAGGTCCACAGAGAATGGAGAAGCTGTGGTCAGGAGGGGAGGGTGAGAGCCCCGCAGAACGGGCTACAAACCCAGGAGCAGGTGTCCTCAAGAACTCGAGGTGAGATTTCCACGGGGAGACATTCTCTCTGGAGTCTGTATTTTCTGCTAAATAAGGATTGAGGATGGATAGTTCATTTTGAAGGGCCCCCTTCCTTCGTCCTTTCTTTCCTTTTTTCTTTCTTCCCTCTCTCCCTCTCTCTTTCCCTCCTTCCCTCTTTCTCATATTCGTTCCTTTCTTCCTTCTTTCCTCTTGCGGTGCTGACGATGGAACCCAGGGCCTTGGGCGCGCTGTGCGAGCACACAACCACGGAGTTTTACCCTCACTTTCCCCCTCACCTGTTTTTCTTCTTTTAAGGGGAGAAGTGTAGAGAAAGCATCCTGGTTCTTGGAGGCTCATATGACAGGGTCACATTTTGCCAGGGCATGTAAGGGTGGTTTTTTGTCATCAGCAGTTTCCCAGGCTGGGGAGCTCAGGGCAGGGGGAGGAAAACTAAATGAAAATGTGCTCCCAGCTTGTGCGTAACAAGTTAGTGACGCACAAAACTGACAGGAGACAAGAGTTTGAGATGCCTTTCTTTAAAATACCAAGATAAAGAAAGAAGGTGGGGGGATCAAACCAGGTTTTCCTGTCTACCTGAAACTCCAGCCCTGAGGACCTTGGGCTTTAGCTCATCCGTCCTGAGCTACCAGAGTGCTGGGGTCTGAAATAGGACACTTTCTTCCCTCTGACTGTGAAGCAAGTAAACTGGAAGCACTGACACTAACCTATCAACAACAGGAGAATATTTCCAACTTGGAGATGCTGCCTGTCGGGATGTTAGCTGGTGAAAGTGGAAGAGACGAACAGGAAGAGACGAACAGGTGTGGCTGGAGGAAAGGAGGGAACGGAAGGCAGGAAAGATGAAAGAGTGGAGAAGGTGCAGAGCTCAGGAAAGGGTATTAGAGAGGCAGCCTGCTCTGCGCCTCTGTCCCTGGAAATCCAGAAAGAGACAGCAGAGGCCTCAGTGCCCCTGGGTGGGCCTGAGCTTGGCAGGCTCCAGGAAGGTCCAGGACTGAGAGAGGAGGAGTGAGAGACCCTGCACAACGCACACCTGCTCTTGGAAAAACGTGGACAGCTTCTACCGACTGCTGTGTTTCCCACGGTACTGTGTGTCATTAACTCCTGGAAATGCCCTCTGTGGGTGAATTTTATTTTTGTGTTTGTATGTCAAGATGGGCTTTGTGATTTCTCTATCTTCACAGTACACTTCTTGTAATTACTATTGTTATTTTATTTTGATGACTATCCCTGAGCTCTGGTGAAGAGAACAGAGCCTACGAGGCAAGAGACGAAGTTAGTATTTATATTACATAATTATATCATTATTATATGTTTGTATTTCTGTGCTAAACTGTCTGTGTGATCTGGAAAAGGAGAACCCGCCCCTTTTCTTCTGGGAGGGAGGTCACCCTGTAGGGTACTTTCTAGCAGGGAGGGAAATGGGTATTGCAGGGGAAGGAAGGAGTCAGAGAGCTTTGTCTATGAAACTGAGATCGCTCGTTAAAATAGGAAAATCCTGTCCTGAGGGCTTGTAAGACTGATCCTCTTGGAACTTCAAGAGGATCTTGAGCAAGACAAAAAAAATGCTGGCTGGCAGAAGACAGCCAGGCACGTAGGCCGCTCTGCTCCTTTTTCACAACCCTTGACATTTGTAATAGAGACACTTAGTCTGGTGCTATCTGCATCCCAAGCCACATACCGATGTATATTAAAGCCACCTACCTTGACCTTGTTCGGGGCTGTGTTGTGGTGTGGGGGCTGCATCTCCTGGAGAGGGGAGGAGGCCTTGAGAATACTGGGCATGCTGCTACTTTGACAAGGTCCCCTGCCCATACAGCAGGCTCCACTATGCCAAAGGGAAAGGAACCACAGATGAGAGGGACGGATTTCTCCCACCTCCCAGGGGGCTGCCCTGGGCCCCTTGTTTGGATGGGCATCTCCATCCCATATAGCCCAGGGGCCTTCATCGCTGTGTCATTGGTCCCATCGAGTAGCCGGCCCAGAGGTAGGCCCCTCCTTCTGTACCCTTCCTCCTTCACAAACACCTCAGTCTGACAAAAGCTGCAGCCCTGTTAGCTCACCCCAGCCATCATCACCATGGACGTCATCAGTACACCTACTTGGCACCGGCCTGGTGTACAAATGTCACCCCGAGAGCCCTCTGTCCTTCATGCACTGCTCTCCCCAGGAAGCCCTGTGCCTCTGCTCCCCACTGTCACTGCCACTGTGCTCTGACGCCCCCCTGGCCTCCCCCTCCCCCTCCCACTTCCCATCTTGACTCTGTTTCCTGCTCCAGCAACTTCACTCTCTATCTTCCTCTTGCAGCTTTTCCCGCTACGTCTCATTCTTCCCCTGGTCTCTGGGCCTTGATTTTATGATTTCCCAAACATATTTAGGGCTGGAAAGGGTTTAGAGTTGGAAAGACTGTTTGAATGTTTCCAAAATGGGATTCTATGAAATGGAACTCCCTGGAGTTCCTTTACAGTCTTGTGGTTTCTAGATCAAATTCGAGGATCCTGCCCGCATGGCCCCCCCATATTCTCCTGTTGTGTCTGGCCTGCTTGCCTGGCCTGGGAAGGCCCTCAGAAGTCTTGGGATGTTGTCTCTCTCATCCACACGACCCCTGCATGCTCCATGATTCACCGAAAACATTTGATCCTCTCCCTTCTCTCCCATGGAGCAGCTAGCATCATGTTTGTCATGTGTTGAAGAACATGTTGGAAAAACGGTGCTTAGGGTCTATACCTTCTCTCATTATGCTAATTTGTTAATCTCTGCCTCCCAAGGCTGAAAACTCTGGATGCCAAACCTCTCAGTCACACCTTGGTTTCCTATGGCCCTCCCCAGAGGAGGAAGAACCAGCCACCCTGGGGATAGGGCTGCCAAGCTACCGGCAGCCTGCTGACATTGGGCATAGATGCTGTCTGGCCTCTGCTTCCCACGCTGTCACTCCCAGCCTGCCTCCTAGCCTCCGTGGGTCCCTCTTGTGTTTGGCACGGTCCTCTCTGTGGGACAGGAAACATCCCAAGCTGGTGGCTATCCTGAAACCCAAGAGAAGAATTCTCCAGAAGGGTAGGGGGAGGAAAACTGCCTTTTATACTTTCTCAAACAGCTTCTCTGCTTCCCTTCCATTTAGCTAAGCTTGGGTCGTGTCACTCACAGTCACTGGGGGTGTGGGCACATGGCAGCCTCCAGGAGCCTGGCTGGTCTCCAGACAAGCTGTCCTCTCTGTACACAGCAGAGGTACTGGCTGTAGCTCCAGCCAGCTGGGCTCCAGCAGACCTGCTCCATGCCTCTGCCGACCCAGAGAATGCAGGCTTCTCTGGCAGCCACATCTTCTTAGAACTAGTCACTTAGATAGTCCAATTTCCATCTGGGTTAAAGACCCATCCCAGTTCTGGGATGCAGAGGATTCCAGAAGGAGAAAGTTCACCACATACAAAGGACAAATCCCTAGAGTTTTCTAAGTGTATACACTTGGGGAGAAACTCAGAGTAGGCGGGGCTGGATTGGACACAATACCTGATAAGGAGCCGCACCCTGACTTGTCTTCCGGACTCACCCACATGTACAGGGGTGAAGAAAGGCAGCCGTGGCCCCATGCCCACTTTCCACTGCCTAGCCCCAGCTGTCTTTGCCATGTGAAGACCCTGTCCCTTAGAAGCTGCATCCTGATGAAG
This sequence comes from Petromus typicus, assembly GCA_004026965.1. Taxonomy (NCBI): domain Eukaryota; kingdom Metazoa; phylum Chordata; class Mammalia; order Rodentia; family Petromuridae; genus Petromus; species Petromus typicus. Next base: position 11,636 of record PVIR01010249.1, read on the forward strand.
CCTTTCACTTTCCCTGCTGGGGGTATTAAGGAAAATCCTGGCTCCTCTGCTGAGCCTTCACAAAAGTCACTGTAGGATTGGGGCTACAGTTCTCAATAGCACAGCGCCTGCCAGCAAATGCAAGAGCCTGAGTTTGATCCCTGCTGTTAAAAAAAAAAAAAGTCATTATCCTGAGAATGGGAACTGCTACACCGGGTGCTGAGGGTTAGGGGGGGCTTGTAACAGATTCTGGGCTGTCCAGGCCTTTTGCATCAGGTAAGAGCCTGCATTCAGGGACTCTGCTACGTGTGGACTCAGGCGACCAATCTTTCCTCTGGTACAAGGTGACTAGAGTACACTCTAACCCACCTAATGGTGCCCATTTTACTGATTTGTGTATACCACTGGCCAGTGAGACAAATGGTAGGCAGACAGCTGTAGCCTGATAGGACTCCTGAATCCACGAGGCCTGGAACAGATTCCAGGTGTGTGCCATCAAATGGAGAGAACATATGATGGACACGTGCAGCCTGCACTAGTCTGCTGGGAGAACAAGGTGGGCTCTCTGTCACAGAGGAAGGTAGATGAGAATGATGTCTCAGACCGGCACTTGCTTTATGGACATGATCTCACCCAGTCACACACCACCACCTCCGCCTGGCCGCCCCAGTTGATAAGAATCTGGTGCTATTTCCTGTAGTCCACGGGCCTCAGACAATGGTGTGAACGGCTGGCCCTACTGGAAAGGACATTGTTCAGGGAAGAAAAACACCCAGCACAAAGCTGGGCAGAACTGTCTAAATGTAAGGGCCTGTTTACAAATCCATGATTTCCAGCCATGGGACACAATGGGGGATTGTTCTGGTGAGGCTAGTGTCTCCTCCAGTGCTGCTCTGTCTGGCTTTGATGCCCAGACCAGACCCAGATGCACTGAGAGGGATGATCGGGGATTCTGCAGATGCCTTCCTGTTTACCAGGGACGCATTTAGGGCAGGGTCAGAAGCCAGTGACACCAAAGACACAGGGGGAGGGGCTCCTGGGCCTCATCCCTTTCCTCCGGGCCTCAGCCCAACTCGATGCTTAGAGACCCAGGGCTGAGAGGGGCTTTGCAAAGGAGAAGGGCAAAGTTTTTTTGTGAAGGAATGTGTGAAAGTGTGTGTGTGTGTGTGTGTGTGTGTGTGTGTGTGTGTGTGTGCGCGTGCGTGCGTGCGCGCATGAGCATGTAGGTATGTTGAAAAGCACCAGCTCCAATTGCCAAAAATTGCTTTTTGGAAAAAATCTACAGGGCTTGAAACTTTCCCAAATAGTTGCATCCCTTTGGGATGGGACTCCCTCTTTCAGTCACTAGGGATATTTCTCACCCCTAGGGACCCCCATGGTGCCATTTCACCTCCAGCCAGCCCTGGAGCCCACAGGGAGGCGACACTGCGTACCTGGCGTCATGGCCAACAGTGGTGCTGTTTTTCAAGTGCATGTATTTAGAACAAGTGAGGAGCAGTAAGAGCCACATAATCCCAGAAGAAAAGCAAGCTTTTCATAAACCGTTCTCAACCTTCTAGATTGCAGGGTTTATAATCCTCTTTGCCAACTTGCTAATAGTGCCCTCTAGTGTTTGGCATCAGAACAACAGGCATATGAGTAGCCATTGGATGCGCAGCTGTCAAACTGCCTTTGAATATGATGGGTTCTGGGCCAGGCATTAATGAGGGGAAGAATGATAACAAGACAGAGAGGTCCTTGCCTATAAGGAAGTCCAGCAAGAAAGACAAAGCCACAATTGTATAACGTCCAGAAAATGATGCAGACTAAACAGGGAATGAGCAGACACCAGAGACAAGTGGCCATTATACAGGGCTCAACAGGCTAAGGATGCAAGTTAGCAGTTTTCAGGCCAAGAATCCAGGCCCAAGGCCTAGTATTTCAGGGAATTCAAGGCACAGTGCCAGGGGTGGGATGTCCTAGGAGGTACAGCTGTGCAAGGCCCCACTTGGAGAAGGCCATGGATGCCAACGTCAGTAACAGGTTAGTGTGTTTTCTGGCAGATGGGAAAAGGTGGGATAGATGCAGGAAGCCATATGACTGAACACTCTGCAGCAGTCCTAGAAGACAGAGAGCCTGAGATGGGCACTGTCGGTAGGAAAGAGAAGGTAAATGTTGGAAAAACAGTCACACTGACAAGAAAGATGGTGGCTAAGCAGAGAAGAAAGCACAAGGGAATTCTGAGGTTTCTGGCCTTAGTTCATTGTTCTAGTAAAGGTAAAAACTAACAGAAAGAAAGCAGATGCTCTGAGAAATTTTTACTTAACATTTTTCTATCTTGCCCAAGTGAGCTATCTATTCTGGGTCCAAGCTATGAAACATTAGTTAATTCTGAGAGACACACTCACTGTGAGACCAGATATTTAAAATGCAAAGGATGACCTTGGGACATCTCATAATGCCAGAAAATAAGGATGTACTAAAAAAAAACCAGAAAACACACAATTATAGGAATATGTGAAAAGAAATAGGAGTACACATCCAGAAAAATCCAAACAAAATAAATACTCTAATATATTTAGTATTAGAATGAAATCAAACTGTTATATGTATATGTCTTTTATATATGTGATATACATGTGTCTGTTTTATATATGATATATATATGGAAAGACATATATCTATATAAAGTGACCCCAGACTAATATGGACAAATTGCTGAATAAGTACCAGGGAATATATAAAATCCTCTGCAGAAGAATTCCAAATAATTTGTGTTAAGGGGCCGGGGAGTTAGCTCAGTGGTTCCGGCGCCTGTCTCGCAAGCGCAAGGACCCGGGTTCGATTCCCCGGTAACCACATACCACCCTGGGCGTGGAGACCCCACACCCAGCAGCAACCAGTGCCACATACCACAGTGCCGGGCGTGGTGGCTCACGCCTGTAATCCCAGCACTCGGGAGGCAGAGGCAGGAGGATTGCTGTGATGTGAGTTTGAGGCTGAGCTCAGGGCCAGCCTGAACCACAAAGCGAGACCCTGTCTCAAAAAACCTAAAAAAAAAAAAAAAATAATAATAATAATTTGTGTTAATAACCCATCCTTCAGACAGAGGGGATATAACTCCCCACCCTTTACTGTGGACTGCAGTTTAGTCACTTCTTTCCAAAAGGTACAGTATGGAAATGGGGGAAAAGAGTAATTCTGTAGTGGAGAAACCAGACAAGACTCTCTCCCGGCATGGTGGCTCACGCCTGTAATCCCAGCACTCAGGAGGCAGAGGCAGGAAGATTGCTGAGTTTGAAGGTGAGTTCAGGAAGAGCTTGAACTACAAAGCAAGACCCTGTCTCAAAAAGAAAAAAAAAAAAGTAGGGCTGGCTATTGGTATCAACAAAAAGTAAAATTATACTTTTACTTTGTGTAAAGTGTGCGTGTGTGCGCATACATGTGCACTGCCTGCTAGCAAGTAAACTTTAAGACCAACTGCACATAGAGGCGACATCCTCCACTTCTGTTACAATTTCTCCTTCCACCCAGGGAAACCAAAGTTGAGAGGGCACTGATATTTAAGGGCTGATATTTTTGGATAAGAGAATTTCCTGCATTTGAGAAATATGCAAATGGACTTCCATAAAGGGAAAGAAAAGATACTAAGAATGTGCCTGGAGATTCAGGTAGAGTAACTCTAGATTATGAAACAAAGTCTGTCTTAATCTAGGAAGAGTTTTCAGTTGTATATGATCACTGCAGGAGTTGTATCTGTGGAACTGGAAAACTTACTTTTGAAAGGAAAATTCAAAATTTAAAAACCCTCTTGTCATTTGCAGGCCTCTGATAAAATCCCGGATGCTCAGGTTACGAAGCATAGAACTAAGTCATCAGACCCATGAGACAGAACATGGAAAAGTATAAGATATGCGCACTGACACATATGTGTAATCTCAGCTGAGAGGCTGAAGCAGGACATTTACACATTTGAGTTCAGCCTGGGCGATACAGTGACTTGATGAGACCCTCTCGGGAAAAAAAAAAAAAAAGGACTGGGGATGTTGCTCAGTGCAAAGGTCCCAGGTCCAATGCCTATATACAAAAAAAAAAAAAAAAAGCAAGCAAGCCAGAGCCAGGTATGACGGCTCATGTCTGTAATCCCAGCACTCAGGCGGCTGAGGTAGGAGGCTCACTGGAGTCTAAGATAGCCTGGGGTACATCAAAGAGTGGAAGGTCACCCTTGGTTATATAGTCAGACCTTGCCTCAAGAAGAAAGAAAAAGGAAGGGAGAGAGAGAGAAAGGAAAAGAGAGCCATCAGACCATAACAGCTGTGTAGGAGGCACAGGGCCAGCCAGCTCAGGGGTAGCCTCCAGAAGGCAGGAAATTCTTCCAGAAAAGAAGTCCAGCTGATCGTGATCTACTGTCTGGCCCATGGGAAATTATCATACCTAGCAAGCAAAGTCTTGGGAAAGTAAGTCTTTACAAGCAAGTAAAAGTTTCTGGGAAAAAACTCATTATATAGGGAAGGTAAAGACACCGTCTTATCCTTATCACAGGCTTATCTGGCTTAGTGGCAAAGACATGGTTATAAGGATGTAAACAACCAAAGTTAAAATTTAAAGATGTAATGCAACTACTTAAGATGGGAAGCGAGAACATGGGACGGCTCTGAAGGTGCCGACTCTTTATGTAGCATAAGATTAACAAATCAAGAAACTACTTTAATTAGGAAAATAGGTGTCTTTAGAGAACAGAAATAAAGGCAAACTGTACTCCCTGTAGTACTATTAGACTTTCCATTTCTGTTCTGGTGTTGGAGGTTGAGCACAGAGCCTGTACAGCTGGTCAAATCTGAAGGCAATCACTGTGCTGCATGTAAGTCTGGGAGAGCCAGGAATATCTGGAATGAGAACCATCCACTCTCTGTGGCAGGGACTTAGTGAAACCCTGAGAATTCAGCATCTGGCAATGGTTCTAAGTTTCCTCCACTAATGCGAAACCCATAAAAATCTTTAAAAACATACAAATGTAAGATAGGCTCCACCCAGCTTCGCCCTAGGCTCCCGGCCAGATTCCCATCCTAGCTGCCTTGGCTAACGGGAAATGTCCTTGCATACAAATTTGTAATTCTACTCTGGATAGAAATGCTCAGCTATCAGTTTGAGTGGTTCACTCACGCTGTAGAGGTATGCTAAGATCTCAGTGCCTAGAGCAAGTGGCGTCCCCTTTGTCTCACGTGCCTGTGGCTTTGCAACATGGGCATGGCTTTCCTCAGTTTATTGTAGGCAGCTATGTGGCTCAGTCTCGGGTGAGAACCTGTCTGCTTATAGTACAGTGACATAAATCTCAGCCCTAGAATGCTAGCTTCCCTGCAAACTGATTCCCTCCTAAAGAAGAAACAGTCTATATTCTTTTTTTTTTTTTAGGTTTTTTGAGACAGGGTCTCGCTTTGTAGTTCAGGCTGGCCCTGAGCTCAGCCTCAAACTCACATCACAGCAATCCTCCTGCCTCTGCCTCCCAAGTGCTGGGATTACAGGCGTGAGCCACCACGCCGGCACTGTGGTATGTGGTACTGATGGCTGCTGGGCGTGAGTCTCCATGCCCAGTATTGGATGTGGTTACCAGGGATCGATCCTGGGTCCTTGTGCTTGCAAGACAGGCACTGGAACCACTGAGCTAAATTCCTGGCCCGAAATAGTCTATATTCTAAGTTGATAGTCATATGACAATTTACTAAATTTTGTGGATCAGAAGCGTGAGTTATCTTATTCCCTCCTTCTGCCTCCAGATTCCTTAAGATGCTAGATATATTCCAGAGTGAATTTATAAGGAGACATCAGTGGAGAGAAAACCTTTATTTGCATAATGACAAACATGAGTGAAGTATGAAGAGGCATGTGAGAACCAGATTGAGGTGGAAAACTCTGGGTGGAAGAAGAGAAGAACGGACAGGGGAGAAAGTGCAGAGGCCTTCTCATGGCCTCACACGCGCCCAGCTGTTGGCATCTGGGCTCTGCTCACTCTGCATGCTCCCCTGGGACATTTTTCCTGGCTCATAACCTCAGTGCTGGCCCCTTTCCCTTGTCTCACTGGCCCAAAGTGCTCCTTCCCTCGAACCTGACAGACAGCACTGCTTCGTACCCAATATATGCTTGGTAGAAACTGTTACTTGGATTTTGTGCAGCTCTTAGTGATTTTGACACCCTTGGACCGTCAGGACTGGCCACTTCTGGAATCAGAGGACTCTGGCCTTTCTAATAAGGAAGCTCCTGGCCAACTGGTCCAAGAAGGGCCTGGATTCTCTTCCAGACTGGTGTCTCTACAGAAATGCTGCTGAGGATGTGAACTGCTGCAGCAGGAGGGGATGTCACTTGAATTTTCAGATATGTAGTCTGTGGTGAAAAAAAGGTGAAGGAGGAATCACAACCTTTTGTTTCTCCCAGGTGCAGGTCCGAAAGCCTCTCCCTCACCACTTTCCTTCCAAAGCTAAAGTCTTCACTACAAGTCCCCTTTGTGTGGCACGCCTGCCGCCATTCTCAGGCACCGCAACCCCCAGCCCCACCCTAGTTCTTAGATGAGAGCACCCCTCCAGCCCACCTGTGAGTGAACCAGAAGAAGAACACTCTTCGCATTCCCATTTCTTGCTGTTGGATCTAAGAAAGGAGCAGTTCCTATGGGTTCCATGGGATCCACATGTAGCACACAGAATGAGACGCCACCTCCTGCAGGAAGACCCAGGGAAGGGTGCAGGTACAAACAGAACAGCCAGCCGGTCACTCTGGGATGCTTGCTGTGGCCAGCCCCTTCTATGGAGAGGGCTTCCCAGATATTTTTACTATACATTTTACCCATCACAGATGTGTAGCGCAGGAGCCTGCAGGCAAACATAGCCCCTCACCAGGTAAATCTGAAAAGGAACTGGCCCTAAGCCTCTCTCCTTTTGGCCCAAGAAGAAGCAGACCCTGGAGAGATCTGCTGACTTGCAGATGGATAAGAAAAGGGCTGGTCAAGAATGGGACTTAGCAGTGGGCATGGCAGTACGTGGCTATAATCCCAGCTGCTTAGGAGACTGACACAGAAGGACTGTAAATTTGAGACCAGCCTGGCAACATGGCCAGGACCCTGTTTCAAAATAAAATTTTAATAAAAGGGGCTGAAGCTGTAACTTAGTGGCAGAGCACTTTGCTTAGCATGCACAAGGCCTTGGGTTCCACCTCCAGTACCTCCCTCCCTCCTGAAAAGGACTTAGTACTTGTTGTGCTCATTCTGAGGGTCTGAAAACCAGAATGAACTTCTATCTCCTAATAACTGTGCCAAGGTCTAATCCTAAATCCTGCGGAGAGCTCTTTCTAGCCAGGAGTTCCCCTTACCCTTCATTCTCAAAGCTGTCTCTGCCTTGTTCATACAAACAGGTGGGAGCATCGCAATGCTGATAGCGCTGGTACAGCTCTGAGAAAGCCCCTGGCTCGAGTTCCCAGGCAGCATCTCTTTAGTGAGAGAAGAAAGAGTGAGTGAAGGACATGTAATTGGCTGGTGTAGCTTTTGTCTACGAGGAAGGAACTATGATAAGCACAGAGTTACACAGGCTGCCTGAACACTTCCAACAAGACTGGGTGGGGATGGTCGTGGGAGAGAGCTGGAGCCGGGAGACTGGAACATGGGGGTTTTGTGGTTCTGTTCTGGAATTCAAGAAGCCAGCCTCCCATGGAATTATGATTCCCAAGGTGCACTTTTCAGAAACATGCTTCCTGCTTGTTTTTTTTCCCCCTCTCTTTCTTTTGGTGATGGAAATGTACCGTACCACACACTCCTTCCTTCTTCACTGTACATCAATGCCTCTGCTCCTCTCATTGCAAACTACCCTCATATTCAATGTCCTCTCTTATAACCCAGCAACCCATTCTCTGCTTTACCTGCTTTACCATTTCCACTACCTGTCTGGAATGTGAATTCCCATTCTTAACATTTCTTGAGGAAACTCTTCTCGATTGTTACACTGGGGACATTTGAAGAAATGCTTTGCTGATGTGTGGGCATATTTCTGTAAGAGAAACGTAGAAAAGCTTTGTGCCTGTAAACGATATCTGACTACTTTCTTTCCACTCCCACCCTCACCCTGTGGGGTGCAGACAACAAAGGAGTCTGGGTAGGCTGGTAGAACGCAGGCTACAAATGGTGTTAGGGCTGGATCAAAATATATTTAAGAGAATTCTCAGGAGTGACTCAGCTGTCATCTCTGGCTATGGGGTTTGGGTAGGGGTCAGGTACCTGGATACATACCCTTTTCTTTCATCCCAGTAAAGAGGCTGATTGTGAGGCACCTTGACTCATTTGGGGATGAGCCCTTTTGCTCTAGCAATCCTAAAGATTTTGCTGAGTCTAAGTCTTATCATCAGTGAGGTCCTATAGGCCAAGGACACCAAAGACTGGTCTTTCTTCTCACTGATCAGAAGTAGCCCTGCATACAGATCTCCAACATGGAATATTGAAGCCAAGCTATGCCTGAGCATTCCCACAGTACCCTGATTTCAGGCAGAGAATGAGGGCCATATGGTAGGTCCCCCAGGCAGAGAAAGCCCCACCTGAATGCACTTGCGGTGGTAGATAGCTTGACTACAACAAGGGCTCTGTATGTTCTCAATACTTGATTGGGATAAGGCTTCACAACACAGGACACAGCTTTCCTCTTCCACTTGCTCCCGTTGGATGTCCTGGATTGGGCGATGTTTTCCACAAAATGATCTGTGGCAGGTAAACAGACTTGATTTCTGTCTTGCTGTTGATGCAGATTCCCAGTTCCTGGTCTACAAGGGGGAATCAGCCATCCAGCCTGTGCCCAGGAGCCTCCGCATTCATAAGGAGGAGCAGGGTGAAGAACAGCCACATGCCTTCTCACGGCTGCCCTCTTGCTCAAAAAAGCTCCGGGACTGCCTATATCCTCTCATTCCTGAAAATCCCACTCAGTTCTGAGCAGCTGTCTAAGAACCTCAGCTGTTCGTAATTTAAGAAGGGGACGGGAAGCAAGAGGGAACCCCTGTGAAATCTTCAAATCAAGACACTGTTTTCCATTACTGAGAGGAGGGACAAATTCACTGGTGAATCAAAACAGGCCTGTGAGAACCGGATTCTGAGTTCATTAGCAGCTAAATAACACAGTTGCAAAAGGCCAGCTGATTTCCCCCTTCATTACTCACTTGTACTCTCCAAAAAATTGTGAAAGGCAACCTCTTTCTTGGCCACAGGGCAGATGGAAGTTTCTAATGCACTGATCCTCCTGGCAGGTGATAGCAGCTCCCTTTTTCTTGCACACAAAGCAGATCTGTCAATGAGATCCCTGCCGGTCTCAGTGCCTAAGACTGTGGCACATCTTTTTACACAGTGGAAATTCCATGAAGCAAGAGCCACTCCCTTCCCCCAGTCATCTCGGAAGCTCCAGGGCGCTCTAAAACAGCTTCAAGCAGCACTGAATTATTTTTTTTTGTTTTCTCAGGATGTTGCTCTCTTTACTACACTCCGGAAGAAAATCAGGACTTAAGAAGAAGTCCGGGCCAGTGGTGTAGCTCACAGGCAGAGCCCAGCACGTGTGAGGCCCTGGGTTAAATTCCCTGGCTCTGAACAAATAAAAGACCGGAGTTGTTCGACTTCTAAACTAGCCACTAGAAAAGGAATAGAATCAGGGATTCTGAGAGAGGTCTCAGAAAGCCCTATCCTGCAGTCTCCATTTCAGGGGATTCTAACCTTCCTAGAAGCCCGGGCGGCCTCCTTCTTGATGTCTTCAGGCAGGAATCCATGGAAACCTCTGTTGGACCGGGCCCTCTGAGGCAGCTTGCTGGACAGGATCTGGGGAGGCAGCAAAACCAGACTGTCAGTGTTGATGATCAGTGCAACAGGGCAGTGGGATAAGGATGACAGGGCAAGAGAGCTAAGAAATAGAGCTTAGTGGAATACATATGCATTTATAGGCCAATTTGTTTGACAGAGGTTTTCATAGCGCTATGTATTGGGTACCAAGCAGTTTTCAAGTATTATATTATTGGAAACTCAATACTCCCTCTCTGTAGGACTTGCTCAAGGCTGCTGAGCTCCAAAACCTGTATTTTTATGTACATTGATCCTATACTGTCTCCCACTATTCAGGGCTGCTGTTACTGTTGTGGGCTGAACACTTTGGGACAACACTACCTCTATACTCAGTTTATGCTCATCACAGCCCTACAGTAGAGCTGCTGTTGTGACTCTTATTGTACAGAGGGGAGAACTGAGGTGCAGGGTCGTGAGTGATATGCCTGGGCGCCATGACACGGAGAACAGAGCTGGCACAGAACCCACTCCTGGTATATTGTCCTTCAGGGGTGCAGAGTAAAGACAGGAAAGGAAAGACAATTTTAAAAATCTTTTGACTACAATCATTCTGCACTCTAGGGGAAGGAAGGAATTGTGCTTTTATTTTAAAAACAAAACACATTTTGTTTCTGAAGAGTATCTAAAGCAGTCTAGAATAAGAAATCAAGGCAAAAGAAGTTAAACTACTCTATTACATACATTGAGAAAATGTCACTACCCACCCTCACCTCAAGATGGGAGAAGATTCTTTCTAAAAATATAGGAGAGGGTGGTGAACTTCTTGCAGTAATTACCTATGTGTGTAATGGGAGCTCAGGTTGTCTAACATTCTAGAAAAGGTGATCCTACCACGGTGGATAACTTGAGGGCACCTGGATCACAGCTGTTATGCTCCCCATTACATTAAAACCTACATATTTTAACACTAGTATCTCATGGATTGTTTTATTTATACTTTTAAATATCATTTCCATTTTCTACAATGAACATTACTGTTACAAATAGAAAAAAATCAATAAACAGTAAACCACCTAAGTGTCATTTAACATGAGTTTGACTTAATACTTTTTGTCACACTCACAGCAAACGGAAATTCATTGTTAAAAAGAAAAAAACAACAACAACTGTCCATTCTATACGCAAAGGTCTCCTGACTGGGCATGGTGCCACGTGCCTGTGATCCCAGCACTTGGGAGGATGAGGCATGAGGACTGCTGTGAGTTCAAGGCCAGCCTGATCTGCACAGTGAGTTTGAGGCCAGCCTGAACTACATAGCCAGACCCTGTTTCATAAAAAAGAAAGAGAATGAGAGAAAGAAAGATCTCCAAAATATGTACAATAAAAAGAAAACAAGACACAAAATATTGTGTATAGTATATTTATTTTTAGGTTAAGATGTATTTTCTTATAAATATATCAGAATTAACCAAGCCCTGGCAGCATTTACTAGACAGAAAAGCCACGGAGGTATCTTTTTCATGAGCATGGATATTAAAATCAAACGAATATTCAAAAACCAAATCCATCATCATATACCAGGAATTCAAGATTAGTTTAATATTAAATACTTAAGAATACAACTGATACAATAAAGCACAGTAACAAAATGATGCAGAAAAATTAAGAAGCAGAAAAAGCGTGTGACAGAACTCAGTACATGTTCATGATACCTTCAGGAAAATAAAAAGAAGCTTCAATCTGATTTTTAAAAAGCACCTTTGAAAAAACAAAAAGAAACCTTACAGCTAACATCATATTTTAATGATGAAAAACTAGATGCTGTTCCCTAAAGTTGGGAATAAGACATAGATAACTAACACTCCTACCACTCCCACTGAGCATTATGTTGAAGGTCCTGGCTAGTACAGCAAAGCAAGAAGAACTGAAAGACAAATTTAGGAAAAGAAAAAGCAGAACTGTTTTTATTTACATGACATGATTATGTATACAGGGAATCTTAATGCATTTACAAAAAAATACATAAACACAAGTACAGAATGTAATAAGATTGCAGCAGATAAAGCCAACATACAAAAGTAAACTGCCATTTCTCTATTCCAGCAACAAATTTTAAAGTAAAAAATTTAAATGCCATTTATAACAACACAAAATATTTAGGAATACATATAACAGGAGACGTGCAATTCTTCACTGAAATTGAAAAGCAATCCTGAGATAAATTTTAAAAGACCCAAATAAACAGGGAAATGTCAGTATTATCTATCAATTCTCCAAATTGATTTATAAATTCAAGGCAATCTTGATTACAATCCCAGTAGGTTTTTAAAATTAACTTAAGATAGAATTTATAAAGAAAAAGAAAGGACTCAAAAACTGAAACTATCCCTGAAAACTCTTCAGAACTTATGTGCTTAATTTTGAAACATGATAAAGCCCCCATTATTAAGTCAGTGAGGTACTGGCATATGGATAGACACATACAGATCAATGACAGAAATACATCATCCAGATCTACAGATATGTAGTCAATTCATTTTGATAAAGGCATTTAGCTAACTCAATAAATAGGCCAAAATTTCTTGGAGCACAGAAAAAGTACTAATCATAAAAGAAAAAATAAATAGAACTTTGTCAAAATTACAAAGTTGTCCCTAAAGGAGGAATTAAGAAAATGAAAAAGCAAGCCACCGACTAGGAAAACATACCTACAATACATACAACTGAAAAATAATTTGTATTCAGATAAGATCAGGTACATTTGGGGTGCTATGGTCATAGACAAGAATTTGTATTCAGAATAAATTCTAGCAACCCAATAATTAGACAAATGAGCCAATTTTTTAAAAGGACAAAAATTTTAAATTTTTAAAAACATGTACAGATTTTTCACAAAAGAAACTAAGTAAATGGGAAAAAGGCACACAAAAAGTTTAATATTTTTAGTCATCAGAAAAGTAGAAATTAAAACAAGATACTGATGTGCATCTACATGAGTGACTAAAGACTGACAATATCAAGTTTGGAAAGAAAACTGCATGACTAGAACTCTTACAGGTTGCTTGTGGAAATGTAACTGATACAACTATTTTGGAAAATGACTTGGACATTTCACATAGTTAAATGTCTATTTAGCATATAACCAAGTAATTCACTCCTATGCACCTGTGCAAGAAAAGTGAAAACCCAAGTTCACAAAGGGCCGGGGATTTGGCTCAAGTGGTACTGTGCCTACCTTGATGAAAAGATAGGCAAAATATAATGCATGTCTTATTTCCAAAACACTGTGTTTTTGAAGAAAAAAAGCCAAATATGAAAGAATATGGAGTAGATGCAATTTATATGAAGTAAAACAATCTATAAATAAAGTCAGTGATTGTCTCAGATGTGATTATCTAGAAAGAGGTAGGTCAACTTTCTGGGATGATGGAAACCTTATTTGACCAGGAGGGTGGTTACATGGTAGTACATATACAATTATCACGACTCACCAAATGGTACATTAAAGTTAATTATTTAAAAAAGTAACTGGAAGGACATCTCAAATTTTGGTAGTATTTATTTCTGGGGAAGGGGAGAAAGGTTGGCAATATTGTTTTAGGAAGAAGCTTTTTATTGTATGTACTTTACATTGTTGGAATTTTATACCTGGTGTATATTTTTCAAAATTACTATGAAAAATAAAAATAGCTATAAATCTGAGGCTAGATGAAAAAGTACTCTGTATAGTAAAAACCTTACGAGAATCAAACCAAAAGAAGTCTTTACTCACAAGACAGAAATAATGCACACTAAGATTGCCTTTCTGAAGAAATTCTCCTAATTTTTCAGGATCCCCAGGTTCTTGGAGGCATAGCCGGCAAACTGGAAGAATGAATATTAAGAGTTATCTGTAGGCTTGGCTCAAGTTGGCCAATAAGAATGGAAGAGAAGAAAGAACTAACCATCTAAATACAAGGGGTACAGATATGCTTCAGTTTATGAAGGGGTAATTTCCCTTTATCAGCTGAAAATATCATCAGTCAAAAATGCATTTAAGCTGGGTATGGTGGTACAGTGGTGGCATACAGTGAATTCAAGAGTAGCCTGAATTACGTAGTGAGACCCTATCTCAAAAAACCAAAACCAAACCAAACCAAAAGAAAACATCATTTAGTATACCTAACCTGTCAAACACCACCGCTTACCACATAGCACACTGTACAACATCAGTTGCTTCCTGTTAGGACTGTGCATCTGACCTGAAGCTGTGGCTCACTGCTCAGCATTGAGGGACTATCCCACCACATATCACTAGTTTGGGAAAGATTAAATTTCAAAGTATAGTTTCCACTAAGAACACAGAGCACTTTTCACCGCTATAAAGTCAAAGAATTTTAAGTCAGAATTCACAAGTTTAGGAACATTTATACGGGAAAAGGGTCACTGGCAAACAGGAAGGTTAGGATGAGGTCTTACTTGGTACAAGCTAGGAATTGATATAATTTTGATCACACTGAAGAAGTTGGCTACAACTATGCCATACTTTTGTCTTTTGAACTTTGGTCTTAAAATTTAAAAATTACAGACCCTGAGTTCTTCAGGATATTAGGGAATCTAGAAAGGAAGAGGGCTGACAGTGAGAGAAGCCCATTTACTGTCCCACAGAGATGGCCTCGCAGAGGTCTGGAGGCAGCACACCTCAACTTTATTTTTTTTGAGACAGGGTCTTGCTTTGCGGTTCAGGCTGGCCCTGAGCTCAGCCTCCAACTCACGGCAATCCTCCTGCCTCTGCCTCCCGAGTGCTGGGATTACAGGCGTGAGCCACTACGCCCGGCACTGTGGTATGTGGTACTGATTGCTGCTGCGTGTGAGTCTCCACACCCAGTATTGTTATGTGGTTACCAGGGATCGAACCGGGTCCTTGCGCTTGCAAGACAGGCGCCGGAACCACTGAGCTATATCCCCGGCCCACACCTCAACTTTCTTACCAGGCCCTGAAGATGGCTTCCTCTGGGTCACTCTCCTACTCCTGGAAGATTTTCTATACAAGAGAAAGAAGAAGTGCAAGGAGGTCTTTGAATATCCTATTGACAACCCTTAAAATATTTTTCTTCAAATGTCATTTACATATCTAATGAGGGCCAAAATATTTAAAGTCTAAAATATCAATCTTTTAAAATTAATTAATTTTATTATTTTGCAGTACTGAGGATTGAACCCAGGGATACTTTACCACTGAGCTATAACCCAGCCCTTTACGAAGTTGCCCAGGCTGGCCTTTAACTTGCCATCCTCCTCCCTCAGCCTCCCAAGTATCTGGGATTAGAGGCATGTACCACCATTCCCAAGCTTTATATATTTTTAAAAGTACAGAATAGATCTATTAAATTATGTGAAGGTAGGGACAAGATTGTAATAATCTTTCTGATGTCAGTTGCCTGTTCTGACCAAACGAATGCAAGAGCAAACTCCTTTCTCTCTTGTATTCTCTATTTTGTCAAGTACTCCGAAATTTGGGTGGTACCACTCACATAGTGCTGATGTGATACTCAAATTGAGTGAGTGAGCAAATCCAGACGCTAGGCACTATCTTTGGCACTTTGCCATGTATTACAGTTCAATCTATAAAACATGCTTAATAAATGGGTGCCATTATTATACACAATTGCAGAGAGAGGAAGTGAGGCATAAAAAGTGACTTATCCCAGGTCACTTACTTAGCAAGTGACAGAGCCAGGATATTAATTTATGTAGTAAAGTTTCCAGAACCAGCACTTTGCTACTAGAGACAGCACCGGCATGACAGGAAAGGCAGTTTTCAGTGACCACAAATATGTGCTTTCATACTGTTCAACTTTACCCCTGAAAACCAGCCAAAACGGGCAAAAAAATGCAGCATATATCATCCGTCACTGGTCAATTTCTCCCGACTCTCTTCTGTCACCTAATCTACCTCAATCTTTGGCATTCTTTCTTCTTTTCTTTTATAGTCTTCATTCGGTGCTGTCTCTCTTTCCTGTATTGGTGCTGTCTCTCTTTCCTGTATTGAATTCTTCTATATTATGAGGATAGTGCAGGTTCTTCTAGATATAAGTATAAACAAGGCTTGGTCAGCAATTTAATTCTGCATTTGGTTATCAAGTTCTACAGGGTCAAGGCAACAGTACACTTCACCTTCCAGTCCCTGTGATGGAATAAAGGGAGCACCTACTATCAATGTTAGTAATAGCCAATAATTTTTAGATTGTATCAAGAACTGTTTTAGGCACTTTATATGTGTTTACATATAAAACTACCACATTAGGTACCACTATTATTTTCAAGATGAAGATACTGAAGCTTAAAGAAGTAAATAGCTTGCCTAAGCTAAGGTTACAGTTAGTGATACAAGTGGTATTTGAATGCAAGTAACCTAGCTACAGATTTCAACTTTAACACTCCTGTACTTTTTACTGCTCTCATACAGCAGTGTAAGAATTTGCAACCATTGCTTGATCTAGTTAAATGGTTGCTTTTACTAAATGCATCAGACAATACTCTGGAAAAAGCCAACTTTTGCATCCAGGTAGAAATGTCTTAATCTTGCACAGTTAAAAGGCAGAGAAGGTAGTACTTTCATAGCAAAAGGAGCCTGTGAGATTCTGGCTGCCTAAAAGCAACAATTTTCTCTAGTGAGAGATAAGAATTAACACTGACAAATTGACTCTTTATCTTCTATCACTCGTTTTTAGCCGGTTCAGATGGTAACTGTGATTCGGCCTGTCCCTAACATTTGCTGTAAAATATGGCAAAGTGGACATGACACCTTGCCAGTCCTCCAGCCATTAATGTTAGCACAGATTGCAGTTATGGTTTTCTTTGGCCCTTGAAGATGATTAAGGGCAAAAGAAATTGAATACATTTCTATGATAGGTCTATCTTTAGTCAGGGGAAGACAACATCTTTGAAGAGAACTGGATGAATTAGGTCACGCCAAAGACGCGTACTCCTATCCCCACAGTTTGGATCAAGGTTGGGATCATGACTCCCGTCAGGGACTTTCAACTCTTTTGGCATGACAATGCCTACTAAGCCAAGGAGCTGTTCAGAAAACCATGATTAGCTGGCCTTCTTTCCTGGAAGACGCTTGCTCTCTCTCCTCTTCCAACTTATGAGTTGCCATTGCAGAACTGACACATGCTGCCCCCTTAACAAAGCACTTGGACAGGCTGGAAGAGAAGGGTGCAGACGACCCACTGCAGCTGATCCCTGACAGATGTGTGTGTGGGAGGGTCCCCAATCATCTAGCAATAGAAATAAACCAAACCTTAACTCTGCATCGCAGGACCATGAAAGTCCTTAAGTAGGATTCTGTGCACGAAAGTAGTTACAAGATGCAAACATCTTCAAACACACTTGAGAGACGAGTTCCCCAAGCTGCTCAAATCTGTGATTTCCTAACCTGCTCCCTCCAAACGCTTACCAAGTTGTTTCACTGGATAAATGCTGGGCTGATGCTTGGTTATAATATTAAAAATAAAGGTGTTCGGCCCCGCCGCCGCCGCCGCGAATAAACAATGATATGTATGGAAAATACGTGTTGCTGTGGCCACGACCGTCCCCTGAGGTAACAGCTGGAGAATGGGTTCAAGGAGCATTCCGCGCAGGCCAGAACAGCCTTACGTCGCGCCTGCGGAACCAGGTCGGAGGTGTCTCCGCCGCTCGCCCTGCACGGTAGCACACGGGCCGCCGCTCCCGGCTGGGGCTGCCCACCCAGCTGTCGCTGAGGGCGCAGCCGTCCGGGAGTTTTATTCGTTGTCACAGGCCGTGAGAGTTACCTCACGGGCGGCCAGCCAGCGCGGTGACTGCGCCGGCTGAGGAGGTGGGCGCGCAAACTGGGGCTGAGGCATGAGCACTGTGGCCCGCTGGCACCAAGGCAACAACAACCGTTGGCAGAGCTAGACTGCCAACGGCCACGCGCCCGCCCCGCCCTACTCCCTTCCTCGAGCGTGCGCACCAGCCCCTCCGAGCGCGCGTCCGCAACTGCAGTCGGGACCGCGGAAGACGTGCCTAGGGCAGGCCTGTCGCGCAGTGGTGACGTACAACTACCGTCGCGGGCGAGTGACGTGCGGGGCCCGTTGTCTGTGTGTGGAGCAGAGGGGCCCCGGGAGCAGTGGGGGGGGGGCGCTCCCGGCGGGGGCGGCGGGGGGGTCGGAAGGGCCTGGACATGGCGCTGAGGGGCCGCCCCGCGGGAAGATGAATAAAGGCTGGCTGGAGCTGGAGAGCGACCCGGGTGAGGAGGGGGCTGGGCGGGACAGGGGCTGGGGGGCCGGATGGGCCCGGGACGCGCCCGATTGACCACTACCCCTACCTCTTGTCGCCCCACACAGGCCTCTTCACCCTTCTGGTGGAAGATTTCGGTAAGAGCCTCCTTGCCTGCCGAAATGGAGCTGTGGAGGTTTATCCCTGTACCCTGGTTGCAGGACCAGGGGGCTACCTTTTCTGACTTTTTTCATTTCCCCAACTCAGGTGTCAAAGGTGTGCAGGTGGAGGAGATCTATGACCTCCAGAGCAAGTGCCAGGGGTGAGTGGCCTGGCCTCCCCTTACACCCAAAAGAATGGGGACAGGCAGGGGAAGAGCGCTTTGTGAGGGAGGCACTATCTGGAAACCCAGATAGTGATATGTCACAGGAGAATGACCCTTCCTGTGAGCGCCATCTCCATCAGCTATTTTTGGTTTTCTTCCAGTTTTTCCTCAACACTTCAGTTTTGGTAGTTTTCTTTCCCTCAGTCATCCTTGGGGTACAGTTTATCTTTTCTGATCTTGCAGCAGGAAACCCTAGGTCACACAGTGCTTTTGTGCAACTGGATAATTATTATTTTCCTATGCTTGCTGTGGCCTTAGTCCCCACACAAGAGTTGTCCTGTATTGATTAATTAGTTTGACAAGATACCCTCCTACGTGCCCAACCTTTTCATGTCTTGGTTATGCTGCAGAATAGAACAGTGGAAAGATGCCACAGTGACAAAATTAAGTGACCGACTTCCTTTTTTTTTTTTTGAAAAGATGGGTGTGGGAGTTCACTTGGTTTTATGGCTTTATTGGAGCTCAGGCCCTGGGGTCCACAAGTGAGAGTTAGTGCCTAAGTTCCCCATCGTGGTTACTTTGTGTTTCTATCCTGAGCCAGTTGGTTCCAATTTTGTTTTGTTTCAAATTTTAACTCAGAACCATAGATTTCATAGGGACTCCTGAAGCACCACAACTAGAAGCTGATACTTGACTCTGCCTGTGGCCAGCCTGTGAGAGATAAGGGCTTATGGCCACATTGGATACAGTATTGAAAAGAAGCCAGGGAGAGGTGGGATCATGGCAGGGTCCCTCAGTGATGACACGGTACGCAGTAAAGGGGGAAGAAAGAAGAGGTGGCTGATAGCCTTTTGCCCTCATTTCTCCAGCCCTGTATATGGATTCATCTTCTTGTTCAAATGGATTGAAGAACGCAGGTCCCGTCGCAAGGTCTCCACATTGGTGGATGATACGTCTGTAATTGATGATGATATTGTGAATAATATGTTCTTTGCTCACCAGGTATGTTGAGCTCTGTGCTTGTTGGTGGGTGGGATGCTGCTTTTTTTGTTTTTGGCTTAGGAAGTAGAAGTGAGGAAAGCATGAAGAGGAGATAGGCATATACCAAAGGTAATGGCTATAGAAACTTCTTGGCAGAAGGAACCCAACTCTTACTCCCTAAAGGAAACATCTTTAGAGTACAGTGGCATCTCAGGTCACTCTCCATGTCCTCAGACACTTGCCGGTTGTTTAGTTGGTACGTTAGATGAACAGATGTTGGATGAGGATGACAGAAGCTGAGGGGCTTCCTGTCCAGATATGACTCGCTGTCTCCAAACCCATGTATGGGTAACCTTGGTTTCATAGCTGATTCCCAACTCCTGTGCCACTCATGCCTTGCTGAGCGTGCTCCTGAACTGCAGCAACGTGGACCTGGGACCTACCCTGAGTCGAATGAAGGATTTCACTAAAGGATTTAGCCCTGAGGTAGGTTGCAGTGACTTAATCCTAATTCTCAGCTCCAGCCCATTGGTAATGCCACCACATGATATTTGGTATTATTTGGCTGTTTCTTTTTCAAATAACCGTTACCATTATATTTGATCCATAATTAAATTGCATAAGGCAATTGGGTTTAGGCTTATCAGGAGAGGAGACGGACTTAGGAAAGAAAGAGACTTAAGTTACAGTGCCAGAATCTTCTGAGCTGGGACTTTTCCTATCAGGCAGTGTTGCTCCCAGTTTTCCACTGTTAACAGTAAGGCCAGAGCAGACCTTCTCATTGGGGAGCTAAAGCTGTTTTCTGTCCCCTTGGAGCCCCTTAGAGAAGTTTGTCTGTGCTGCTTCAAATTCCTGGGATGCCTCCAGGTTTGCGTGGAGCTTTGCCTCCCAGCCAGAGGCCCACCTAAGAAAGTCTTCTGATGTGGTTTTATTCTTCTCCCTAGAGCAAAGGATATGCAATTGGCAATGCTCCAGAGTTGGCCAAAGCACACAATAGCCATGCCAGGTATGTAGGAGCTGTGGTGGCCAGTGTGGAGTTGGGTAGTTGTCATTTTTGTGGGCTCTGACTTTGTATTTCCCCAGGCCTGAGCCACGTCACCTCCCTGAGAAGCAGAATGGCCTTAGTGCAGTGCGGACCATGGAAGCATTCCACTTTGTCAGCTACGTGCCTATCACAGGCCGGCTCTTTGAGTTGGATGGGCTGAAGGTCTACCCTATTGACCATGGTAGGCACCTGAGTTAGGCACCTGTTGGGTTTCTTGCATACTTTCTGTGTGTCTGGAGCTTAAGGCTGTCAGGTGCTTGGGTCCCAGTGGCACAGTGCGGGGTTTATTTTGAAGACATCTAACTCTGGCCAGGCTTTTACTCTGTACTACATTGTTTGACTAGCTTATAACTGCCTGGCTCAGCCACACTTTTCCGTCTAACTTCCCATCCTTGACCTCTCAAACTTAATAATTTTCTACCTGCTGATTCTTTGTCTTGGTCTCTCCTAGGGCCCTGGGGGGAGGATGAGGAATGGACAGACAAAGCCCGGCGGGTCATCATGGAGCGCATTGGCCTCGCTACTGCAGGGTAAGGGCCCTGAGCCTATCTGATTCTTGCAGAGTTACGCTCCCATTGAGGGAGATACAGAAAAGCCAGGTGATTTGTAATTGCAAGGCCACGTGGTTACTCTGACAAGATCGGGCGTAGATCTCGGGCTTCTATGTCCTTGCCTTATTTCCTGTCTGGGCTGCGTGTGCTGGACCCTGGGATGAGCCGCAGGGGAGGGGAGGTAGGCCTTGCTGGGTCTCTGGGTGGCCTGTGTGTGCTGGCTCATTTCCTGACAGGCTTATCACACAGCTCATTGGAGTGCACCAGCTTAGGTGCTTGGTGTACCTGGCCAGCTGCTGCCCCCCTTTTGGGGTGGGGCCTATCCCTACAGCAGCAGGTATAACTACATGGAGCCCTGCCAGGATATCTGCCTCAACCTGATGGTGGGGCTGGGGTGGGAACTGCTCTCACAGCTGCGGCTGTGACTGCAGGGAGCCCTACCACGACATCCGCTTCAACCTGATGGCAGTGGTGCCCGACCGCAGGATCAAGTATGAGGCCAGGCTGCATGTGCTGAAGGTGAATCGTCAGACAGTACTAGAAGCCCTGCAGCAGGTGAGTGCCCCTCCTGCCTGGCCCTGAGCCAGCCTTTCCTCCACTGCAGCATCTTTTTCTGAGTCCCAAATCATACTGTCTTGTGGATCCAAGCTTCGCTGTTCCTTATCTTTAACAGTACTTTTGTGGAAAATGGAGAACTTGGGTGGGGAATGAAGGTTTTGTGGTTTGACTGTTTCTCTGTGAATAGTGAATGGGAAGAGCCATGGCCATTGTGCTGTATCTTAGCTGTCTAAAGTGGAGGCCTGCTTCTCTACCCTTCTTCCTCTGACTCTTAGACTCTGTTTTCAGCTGATTAGAGTAACACAGCCGGAGCTGATTCAGACCCACAAGTCTCAAGAGTCACAGCTGTCTGAAGAGTCCAAGCCAGCCAGCAGCAAGTCCCCCCTTGTGATGGAGGCAGGCAGGGCCCCAGCAGCATCTGAGGGGACCCACCCAGGTACTTGATTGGGAGGGTTTGGGGATCTCTCGTGTGCTTCATCACTGTCCTTCACAGTTTGTCTTGGGAGGTCCAAGTAAAAGCTAATCTTTTTGGATGTCAGTACTTGAAAAGTGGTGCAGAGGCTCCTATGGAAGGCCTGAAAGAACACAGGAGAGTGGTCCTTCCCTGACAGGCATCTGTGCAGGGTTGCTATCACTCCAGGCCCCTGAGCTCTCTGTAAGGTACTCCCCTTTTCTTGTTTGCTGTAGTTACCTTTTTTCCTGCCATCCCCATCTCACTTCCTGCAGTCTTACTGTGGGATCATGATTTAGAGCTTGTTTCTCCCTTTCTGCCAGCTAGCTCAGGTATTCTTCTCTGGGAGGGTGGAGGGGAACAGTGCTGTGTAACACGACTGGGGAGTCTATGAGCTTTGCTTGAGGATCCAACTAAACGTCCTCTACCTGTACTCCTTGCCCTGCCTCAGATGGTGCAGAGGAGGTGGCTGGCTCATGTCCACAGGCTGCGACTCATAGTCCTCCCAGCAAACCCAAGCTGGTGGTGAAGGCTCCAGGGAACAGCCTCAATGGAGTACCCCTCAACCCCACCCCCATTGTCCAGCGGCTGCCGGCCTTTCTAGACAATCACAATTATGCCAAGTCCCCGATGCAGGTGAGTGGGAAGCTCCCTTGCAGGATTTCCTCTAAGCTTTTCAGAGGCCATAGAGGCCCCCTGTGTCCCTTGGTGTTTACTCTCTGCCTGGCCTGGATTGCCAGGTTGCTCTGACACTCGGTGGTCCCACAGGAGCAGAGACTGAGAGAGCCAGGCAAAGGTTCTCTGATTTTAAGTCCAGTCACATGGCTGTGAGGTTAAAGGCTTAGGTTGTATTCTCTTAGAAGCCTTCCATAAGCTTCTGCGCAGCATCAGTGGGTTGTAGCCCGTGCAGAGCCAAGCAGAGCACCTGGAAGGGCTCAGTGGACTCAGCCTGGAGAGAGTGTTGCCTTTCTGCCTGGCTCTGAGCGCTATTCCCAGCCAGGTGGGCAGCCCCTGTTCTGACTTCCCTGGTCTCTGGCAAAGGAGGAGGAAGACCTGGCAGCAGGTGTGGGCCGCAACCGTGTTCCAGTCCGTCCACCCCAGCAGTACTCGGATGATGAGGATGACTATGAAGATGAGGAGGAGGAGGATGTGCAAAACACCAACTCTGCCATCAGGTCAGCCCCAGCTCTGTAAGGCTGGCAGGCTCTGGGTCCTTGGAAACCTGTTCTTAATATCCCAGAGCCCAGTGTCAGAGAATGCTGTTGACTGGATAACTTTGTACACCTGCAGAAGGCAGGGCCCTGGGGAGGTGCCCTGAAGGGCAGATCTCAGGTCCTCAAGTCTGTGGGGGCTTGAGGGAGAACTGAGTGCATAATCATGTATCAAAGCATGTCCTGTCAGAGAAGATAGTCTTTCAACTGGGCCATTAAGGATTGGTTGAAGAAAAAGAAGAGGTGGTGGAATGGAAGGGAGGCAGCATTGCTGGAGTATGGCATTAGCAGGGGGCTAGAGTGAGGCAGCTAGAACTCCAGGCTGCAGCTGATGGAGCTTAGGTGCCATGATTGGTGTAAGTGGGTGAAACTGGAACAAGTGTGAGGTGCGTTGGGGTCAGACCCTGGAGTTAGGCCATTCTGAATCCTGCTGGCTGTGGTCACCTGGTTCATTCCCTCAGCTCATCATTTCTTGGACCCTACAGATACAAGCGGAAAGGAACAGGGAAGCCTGGGTCATTGAGCAGTTCTGCAGATGGGCAGCTATCAGTGCTGCAGCCCAATACCATCAACGTCTTGGCTGAGAAGCTCAAAGAGTCCCAGAAAGACCTCTCAATTCCTCTGTCCATCAAGACAAGTAGCGGGGCTGGAAGTCCTGCTGTGGCTGCACCCACACATTCACAGCCCTCACCTACTCCCAGCAATGAGAGCACGGACACAGCTTCTGAGATTGGCAGTGCTTTCAACTCACCTCTGCGCTCACCTATCCGCTCAGCCAATCCGACACGGCCCTCCAGCCCTGTAACCTCCCACATCTCTAAGGTGCTCTTTGGAGAGGATGACAGCCTTCTACGTGTTGACTGTATACGCTATAACCGTGCTGTCCGTGACCTAGGTCCTGTGATCAGCACAGGCCTGCTTCACCTTGCTGAGGATGGTGTGTTGAGTCCCCTGGCAATGACAGGTGGGTCTTGGGCTGGCTTATCGGCCACTTGGTATACCTGGGAAGGAGGGGAGGTGACCTCAAAGGGTCCTGTACATGTCTTATGTCTGCTTCTCAGAGGGTGGGAAGAGTTCCTCACCCTCCATCAGACCGAGCCAAGGCAACCAGGGGTCCAGTAGCCCAGAGGAGAAGGAGGTGGCAGAAGCTACGGACTGCAGAGAGAAGACTGGGCTGGTCAGGCCTGGTGAGCCCTTGAGTGGGGAGAAGTACTCACCCAAGGTAAACCTCCTTTGGCTGTATCTTGGTCGACAAAGGCCTAGGGTGCTGTTATCCAGATGCTGGGTTCTTGATTAGAATTTTGTGATGAAGATTAGTGGCTATAACCAGATGCCAGAAAGCCTTTCTGAGTTGGGCGGTGGCAGGGCCATGGCAGGCCCCGCTGACACAAACTGCTTACCCCTGCCTCTAGCTGCCTGTTAGTAGTGGAGCTTGGTGCTGACCAGCCTCCTCAGATACACTACTGTGTTTTGGCAGGAGCTGCTGGCACTATTAAAGTGTGTCGAGGCTGAGATTGCCAACTATGAGGCTTGCCTCAAGGAGGAAGTGGAGAAGAGGAAAAAGTTCAAGGTGGGTGATCTTTCCACTCCAAAGTACATTGTCCTATGCCTCCTCCTGAGGTTAGCTGCTTGGGGAGGTGGGCTATGGCACCGTCATATGCCTTCTTTTCAACAGATCGATGACCAGAGAAGGACCCACAACTACGATGAGTTCATCTGTACCTTCATCTCCATGCTTGCTCAAGAAGGTAAGGGGCTTATTCTGGTGTCTTAATTGGCACTCTTTACAGAGGTGCACATCCTTCAAGTCTCATCTGAGGCTGGCGCAGCCTGGGGCACAGCAATGGCTGTGAGAGCCCTGGCTTCTGGCCTGAGGCTGTTGAGACTGAGAGGTGGCTCAGGGTCTTTGCCTCCTGCAGGCATGCTGGCCAACCTGGTGGAGCAGAACATCTCAGTGCGGCGGCGCCAAGGGGTCAGCATTGGCCGGCTCCACAAGCAGCGGAAGCCTGACCGACGGAAACGCTCTCGCCCCTACAAGGCCAAGCGCCAGTGAGGACTTCTGGCACTGACTATAGCCTGCTCTTGCCGTGAGGCCCTCAGCAGGGGCCTTCCTTGTCCCACTTTTTTTTTCCCAGTATTACTGATAGTTCTAGCCAGAGAGCTATGCCCCTGAGAGTAGGATCTAGCCTGTGCTCCCTGTGTCAAATCCTGGGGCCTGGCGGGGTAAGAAGGCAGGTCAACCCTCTCATGCTCAGGAAGCAGCTGCTGGAGCTGGGCCACAGCACGGTGCTGTGGTTTCCTCCACAGCTGGCTGTGGAACTGTAGGCCTCGCCCTTCTGCCTGGGTAGCAGAATATATATTTTACCTATCAGATGTCTATTTTTCTGGCCTCCAACCCATCTTGCCATCATGTTAACATAGCTGGCTTCCTGACTCTGCTTTTTCTCCTGGTAGCTCTCATCCTAATGGGCCCACGTGCCCGTATCATGCCAGGGTCACAACTGTAGGGTCCCAGCTGAGGTCCTTGGTAAAACATTGGTACCTGCTGCTCCGGCCACTAGCCTATCATTGTCACGAGCAAGCCAGGCCCATTGTTCCTTTTGGGAGAGTGCCAAACTTAGGGACCCAGCTGCTGGGCAAGACTGGGTGTGTGGGGTGTTCACTGGGGGTAGGAGGAAGGGTCTGAGTGCAGAGAAGTGTTTGAGCTCTTTGGTGGCCTCTGAAACTGTCCCTGTTCTACCTGGATGGTTGACGCCGCTGTCCATAGCAAGACTTTGGGCCTCTTTGTCTTCAGTGTTGTGGCCCTGGTTATGGCCCACCTTGACTCCCGGTCTCTGATCCTGGCACTGGAGCTCAGAAGAGCTTCTGCCCAGGCCCTCAGTATTATGTCTCCTTTCTCTTAGGGATAACAAACAGGGCAGCTTGCAGGGACGCTGTCACCAGTCCAGCTCTCCCTGCCGTGCTAGCTTCCTTGGCCTCTGCAAGACACTCAGGGTGGGACAGTAGGATCAAGACAGCCAGTAGAGTCTTTGTTCCCAAAGGACTGATGCCAAGGGGTAATGGGCTCAGCAATCTCTCTGGCGCTCAGGCCCCAAACATAGTCCTGTGGTTTGTACAGTGACCTAAACAGGCCAGCAGGCCCCTTATCTGTGTACATAATGACTACAGGGGCTGAGCACCACTTGACCCCTCTGGCTCCTGTAAATACTGAATCACTGAATGAATAAATCTGCTGAGGAATGACGCTTCCTGTGGTTGTTGGCCTGAGGGCAGTAGGCTGGGCTGTGGTGGGAGTGAGGGGCTTCATGGGCTTTGTGACCAGAGGCGAAAAGCGTGTATTCCGTGGGTATCTGGCCTCCTGGGACAGTAGGACCTGAGTTGTGGAGGGCTTCAGATGAGCACCAGGGGAAATGGGCTTGGCTTTTACCAGATCTGATGGCCTGCAAACCAGACGGGTACTGGGGCTCTGGGTTGGGAGGTAGTCATGTCTGCATTCTCCTTAGAGGGGCAGCAAGACTTGGGAGGGCACATGTCTTTCCTTACTTCATTTGGATAGGGACTGCAGGCCAAAGCTACCTCTGCCCTTTTCTGCCTGCTGATCACATTCTTTGCTGAGACTTCTACAGAGAGCCTCATAGAAGCACCGAAGGCACAGCTAGACTAACTGGAAAAGTCAACTTTAATGGCTCTGACCCTTCTGAGTTTAGTAGTCCAGGGCACAGATGAGGGCCACACCACGCTTTATCCAGTGTCGCTGAGGCTCACTGGTGGGAATCTCCACAGCAATGACATAGTTGGTGGAGTGGCCTGTGGTTGACAGTGTTCCTGGCAGGCAAGAAGTGGAGAGGGTTAGGTTGTGCTCTGTCACTGGCAGAGCAGGCAGGGCAAGGGCAAGGGCAGTGGTTTTGGCAGATTGGTCAGGCACGGGGAGGGGGCGCTGGCCCAAAGGGAAGTGTGTGTGTGAGAAGTGGGTCTGCTGTTGTTCAGTCCCTGAAGGACCCAGCCCAGGCTCATCCCTCCCTGTGCCTCCACTGCTTTCTGAACCCTTGGGGGCAAGCTGGGGCTCACAGGCTCCCAGAACCCAAAGTGGGGGTTGGCAGAGGATAGTAACTTGCCTGCTGATGGCCTGGCTTTGTGCTGGCCCAATCCTCTGTCAGCATCTCTGCCCTCTCTACCCTCTCTAACCTGGCCAACCTACTTGGGCTGAGCTGGGTCAGTCCTTGGGCCCCCAC
This sequence comes from Petromus typicus, assembly GCA_004026965.1. Classification (NCBI taxonomy): domain Eukaryota; kingdom Metazoa; phylum Chordata; class Mammalia; order Rodentia; family Petromuridae; genus Petromus; species Petromus typicus. The sequence goes on from PVIR01010249.1 coordinate 38,958, forward strand.
CCCTTTCGTAGGCTCTCCATTTTGGGCCCTGTACCGGCACGTGTCAGTGTCTTGTAGATGGGACACAGGTAGATGTCCTGGTTCTGAACTTTGCGGTGTGGTACCGGCAAGAGCCAGATAACAGCCATATCTGTGTATAGCTCCTTGGGCCGAGACTCCGTCAGTTGAAAGGCTTCCGGGTCCCATCGGGCACCTTCCAGGAACAGCCCGTGGATGTAGCACCCCACTTCAGGCCTTCTCTTGAGTTCTGATGGTGATGAAGCCATGACCTGTGGTGGGCATACCCATACACATAGCAATACCCACATCTGGGTTAGGGCTTTGGTCAGGACTTTCCCTCCTGAGAGTTCCTTCTGCCTGCCTCCCAATCACTTATCTGCCATTTTAGCCAGCAGTCTTTAGTCTGTGCCCTGCTCCTGTGAGTTTTCCTGGATCTCATGCCTCTCCTGCCTGGATCTTCCACCTTCCTGTTCAGGGCTACCCCAAATGCCAGGCAGGTGTGGCCTTAGTGCCCCTTCTGCCTAAACTTTCCCAGCCTGTCACCTGACTTGGCCCTGGCTGTGTCCATACCTTGAAATCGAAGGAGATAATGTCGATGGAAATGATGAATTTGCGCGCAAAATTCTGTAGAGTGCCTGTCAGGAAAGCCTGAGGGAAGAAGAAGCCACTGATCCAGAACACAGCTGGGATACCACCTTGGATCCAGGTCTGCACGAAGTCCAGGCGCTGCAGCAGGTCCATGACCCACGAGGCTAGTGGCTTGAGTGATGGGTAGGCCTTGGAATTCCAGAGCTCAGGTACAGCGTTGTTGTACAGGCTGGCAGCCATCAGCTCTAGCTGTGAAGACATCACTACCAGCCCCTTAAGCGCCTTGAGTAAATCTTGCAGTGTCTGTGTAATCACTTGCAGTAGCCGGTTGTACCTAGGAGGCCAGTGGCAAGGAAGCAGGCAGTGGGTGGGGGTGGTGTGGCTGTGTCTGTTCTCCCTAATTCAGGGCCATGTATAAAAAGCAATGGCAGAACATAAAGATGAAGCATATAGTTAGTCAAGCATCCGGGGTACAAATCCCGGCTTTGGCCCTTAGCAAATATGTGAGCTGGGAAGTCACCTGGCCTTTCTTGTGTCACAGTTTACATATCTATAAAATGGGAATAATAAACAGCTGGCTAAGTTAGAGGAAGATGTATAGGACTTGACATGGTGTTCCTATTGTCATTTTTGTACAGCACTGTGGCTGCTTGCTTGGATAGGGTGACAGGAGGAATTACCTAATGACTTCTTGTACCAGCACAGTGTTCATGGACTCCTCATACAGCACGGGGTACTTAGCCATCACCACTTGCAAGTTGATGGGATCAGGCAACTGAAGCAGAATGTTCTGGGCCACATTTTGCACTATCTGCAGGGGAAGAGACATTAGGGGCAAGGTTGGCCTTCAACTCCTGCAGGGTTACAAAGGAAAAAGCTTTCCCCCAGGGAAGCAGGCAGGGTAGTGGACTTGGCCTTGCCCAGCCTTTGACCCCTTCTCCCTGGTACCACCTACCTCCTCTCGGCCTTGGCTGCCCACAGAGGATGATTTGGGTTGCAGCTGGATGATGGCACCAAGCAGGGCATAAGTCTCATTCTGGGCAAAGGTGATGTTGGCATTGTCATGCAGGCCAAAGATCTCAGGCATGTCGTTGATTGGGAGGCTTCTGATGTAGGAGAGGTAGCCCTGGGAGAAGGAAGTCCAAGATGAAGACTCTGCCTTGTTCTCTCCCAACCTTCAGAGTTGCCCTGTCATTGAGTACAGCTCACTTGTCACGTCCCCAGCATCATCACTCTACTTCCTTCTCAGCCTCATTTCCATTCAGCTCTCTGCTCCTCTGAGCAGCTACTCAAACCTTCTACTGTAGACCTTCCACATGGCACCCACCCAAACCTGCCTTGCTTCTTCTCCCTATGTAGTTCAGGGGAAGTACGTCTTCAGACAACCTCTCCTGACTGCAGAGCCTGGGTCTAGTACCATCTCAGAGAAGCTGTCCCCACCCACACAGAATAATCACAGAAAGTGGCCAAGGCAGTGGTCACCTCTCCCTACACAGCCTGTTCTCCAGCAGTATATCCGTTATCTGTGAAATGGATTTATCAATGAAAAGCAGCCCCTGGAGGGCAGGGCCCATGCCTCCCATCACCAAGCAGCAAGGTGTCCATGGCACCCTGGGGCCTCAGCTTGGTAGGTTTCCTCCTGTTCAGTCCTTGGGAATGGTCTCACATTGAGGTCATAGGTGGGCTGGATCTGGTGGTAGATGCCTGATTCACTGTAGCTGTGATCAGGGGAGAGCACCGCAGGCCTGTAAAAGTCCTCCAGGATGTTCTTGACACAGCGGCGGTCCCAGTCATCAGTGACACGGCCTCCGTAGTTGATCTCCCCTGCTGTGTACTTGAGGACCTATGAGATGGCTGGGTTAGGGCCCTTAAAACTTACATAGGCTCTTGGTCCCCAGTCTGTCCTTGGCCCACCTTGTAAGGGATGTCATCATACTCGTCTAGAAACATTTTGAGCTGACTGATACAGATGCGTAGGTCTCCATCAGTGAACTCATAGGGGATGTTGAAGCCTAGAGCCCCAAATTTACGGCGTTCCAGTGCATTCCCATGAAACAGGCACAAAGATAGCAGCAGAGACTTGAACTCCACCACCTGGGAGAGTTAGGGGGACAAGAGGCATGAGGGGTACAGAGGGGACAGGTAGGCAGCCACATACTAAGTGTGCCTCACCTTGCGACAGGAGTTGAGGAAGTCATCACTGAGGCTATTGTAGGTCTTTAGCAGGTTGGCCTTGACGCCACGCGGTGGCTCAATGGTCATCTTGGAGCCATTCTGCAGGATGGACACTGGGAACTTGTTACTGGGCAGACTGGTGAGCCACAGGCGGAAGTCCCGGTGCACCTGGTGGCCAAAGCTTCTCGTGAGCATCAAGACACACACTGACACTGTGCTTCCTCTTTCCCAGGACTCTGCGCTCTACTCTGGGCTCACCCTCTGCCTCACTCTACCCCTGGAATGGGCCAGGAAGGCTGCATGGACAAATGGTTTAGAATATGGGCTGGGGGCCAGGGATTTAGCTCAGTGGCTCCAGGCCTGCCTTACAAGTCCAAGGGCCACATACAACAATGCTGGTCATGGAGACTCATGCCCACCAGCGATGTACCACATACCACAATGCTGGGCATGGTGGCTCATGCCTGTAATCCCAGCACTTGGGAGGCAGAGGCAAGAGGATTGCTGTGAGTTCAAGGCTGAGCTCAGGGCCAGCCTGAACCACAAAGTTAGCCCTTGTCTCAAAAAAACAAAAAAAGAATATGGGCCTGGGCAAGTCCTAGGGTCACCAATCTGTACTGGGTGGCCCCCAGGAAGTTATCAGGCTCCAGACCCCCAGAAACTTGGGACCATTCTGAAAATAATTAGTTGATAGAAGATACATGTCAGCTTCGTCCCTAGCCCTGGGCTGCATGCTCTGTAGGGTTATCTCATGTATCTTCCATGGCTGGATTATTACTCCCTTTCAGCAGAGGAGACCCAAGTGAGTCTGTGACAGGCAGCAAGGCACACCTTGTCAGGGTTGATGTGCTCGATGAGGCGCTCCAGGGCTGGCATCCAGCTTGGTGCTAGGTGGCAGTTCTGGAAGAAGACCCACTTGCCCCTCTCTATGGAGCTGCGCATCATTGCTTCTGCCCGAGGGCCCTGTGCAAGCAGGAACACTGAAGTCAGGGCCCATCCTCCCAGCCCACTCCCTCTCTCCCTGCTGAGCCCTTACCTGCCCCTGTCCCAGGGAGATGGCAGAGAGCTTCTTGGAGAACTTCATCTCTTCAGCAAACTTGTAGAGGTCAGCAGCAGGGTCTGTGCCCGGTGACAGCACAAAGATGAGAGGTGTGGTGGAGTTGGAGTCTTTGAACACCACTGACAGGTTGGCTGTCTGTAAGAATAGAGAGATGCTGAAATACCTAGGGTTGGTGAGACAGGGACCAGGCAGGGCAGGATCCTAGGCCTCCTGAGAAGTTCCAGAGAGGCTTCCCATCAGGGCCTGGAACCTTTCAGCTCCTTTGGAAGGAGTCAAGTCCTGGCCTGGCCAAGGCTGCAAAGAAGTTCATCCAGATGCAGTCCACCTTCCGAGACCCAGGGCCTCAGTCCTGCCTGTGTTCCAGCACTTGCCTGGGGTTCAATGAAGCGTGGCTCCAGGTTGCTGGCCACAAAGTCCTGCATGGCATTGGTAACCTTGTCCCCACGCAGGCAGCGGAGGACCAAGAGCTTCTGGAACTGGTCCAGGTACTTGTTCCAGATGCCAGGCAAGGGCTCCCTGAAACAGTGCCCAAATCTCCCTGAAAGCCAGCTTGTGGGAAGCCGCTGGCCCCAGGGATTCTGCTCTTTGGATGCAGGGGAGAGCGGGGTGTTCCTAGTACAAGAAGAGATCAGGCCACAGCTTCAGGGTAACCCACAGTGGCCTCTCAGAGATGGCTCCTGGGCAGACTTATTCCTGATTCCTGGGGTCTTACCTGCTTGATGTGCCACCCCACTATGCCCTGGGACCCTACTCACCGGTGGGGCTCAGGGCTGTCGAAGATGGCCCGGAATTTTGTCCTGTACTTTACAAAGTCAGAAGAGAAGGAGGCAAAAGTTGGCAGGTTTGAGAGCGCCAGGATGTCTCGCCAGGCTCGTTCTGACAGCCAGTCTGGTGCTGGGTTCTCAGTCATGGTCTGGATGGAGCCCCCAGACAGGAGGTAGCGCCACTCACCCTGGCAGGGGACCAGGCAGGTTTTAGCAGCTCCTCCTTCCTCTAGGCACCCCACCCAGAGGAGCTGAGTTGGTCGAACAGATCTGGTTGAGCGTCTCCATTTGCCCTTTCCTGGATGTGCACCCATGGCTCGACAGATATGGGAGGCTCAGGACAGCCTGTGCTGAAGACAGTCTGTGCTCACCACATTCAAGGCTCTAAGAAGGCTTGTGCTCAAGCACTGGCCAGGCCATCATTAACTCAGTCTTCTCGTGTTTAACCTTGGGACTGAGTTTTTCTAGGCCTTTGCCCTTTTGTCTTGCTCTGCCCTGATACTCGGCTTTCCCTTTCCATCCACCCTGTTCTCCCTGGTCCACAACAGGGCAACCACTCGGGCCATTTCCCTGCTCTGCACCTGGTTGATCTTGCCCTCATTCATCATGATGCGCACACACAACAGGAAGGCGAACATCAGTTTGTGCTTCTCAAAGAGGCTGCGGCAGACGTTGCTGTAGAGGCTGTATGTCAGATAGCGGTTGATGTTGGTGATGCGCTTCTTCAGATTGTCTGCAGGGCAAAGAGGGGAGGTAGACAGAGTATGGAGAGAGGAGAGAGGAGAGAGTATCCAGCCCAGCCTTGCTGATCTCCCAGCAGCCATTGGAGTATCCCCTCGGGCAGCTGGTTTTCTCAGGAAAGGGACTCCAAGGAGGTTAGGGAGCAGCAGGCACGTTCTCAGGTACCATGAGGCTGATGTGACAGGGTGTGCCAGTGAACGTGGGTGTGCATCTGTGTGTGTATCCTGTTGTGGCTCCTGTGTTACCTGCTCTCTCTGAGTTGGCAATGCCTGAGAGGAAGATGTTGAGGAACCATTCAAGGGAGTACTGGTACATGGGGTCCACGTTGGCCAGGTCAGACACACAGAAAAAGAGGATCTGGGTACGGACAGCCACAGGTATGTACTCCATACGTGTGAGGTCAATGTCCTTCTCTGTCTGCTCTGCAATCTTGACCTTGGCCTGGGGGTGCAGTGGGAAGAAGTGTTAGGCCCAGCTACACTGGCAAGGTGCGCAAGACAAAAGTAGATGGAGGTAGGGGCCAGACATGGCGGGGTAAAAGAGAGAAAGGCAGGCCCCAGGCAGGTAGAAAGAGGTAGTTGCCCACCTGTATCTCAGCAGCCTTCATCTTGGAAGCTTCCAGCACTTTGATGAGTTCCATGTCATCCACAGGGTTGCCCTCAGAGGAGCTGAGCCGGTAGAGGATCTGGTCTTCAATGTCCTTTAGCTCCTGACGCATCTTGGCATTACTTATAATTAGCTGGTTCTTGGCCTCCTCTAGATCTGGTCGCTCTTCAGCTACTACCTGGCCCAGCAGCTGGTCCTCCAGGCCACTGCCAGGAGCAGAAGGCACCATGCTATAACACCTGGTGAGCCCTGGAAGGCCAGCTTTGAGCCTGCTCACTTGTCTACTTGTGCTTTCTTAGGGTTTTTAAGAGCCCAGTGTCCTGCCAGGGTCCATCCAGAGTATCTGAAGGCTAATTCACTATCTGCTTTTAAAGTGAGTGGTTCCCAGGGAGACCTCTCATGTCAGGCCAGAACCCAGGGGCCTGGAACCCCAGCAGGGGCTGGCCAGTTAGACCTGGGGTTCTCTAAACAGTTCCTCCTCAACAGAAGGGGTCTGCAGGTGACCAGCAGTGATAGGCCTCAACGGCCTTTGTAACTGCCGACTTGTGGAAGCACTCATAGTAGCCATGGAAACAGAGGTGTCAGTACTAAGCAGCACTGGGGGGCAAGGGCAAGAGTTCTTAGGTGGAAACAGTGTGCCCGGTCAGAGGAGCTGGTGGAAGGAATCCCAGTTCCTGGGAGGAAGCCCCGGAGCTACTGAGCCTGGAAAGGCCAACCAACAGCTGGGAAGGAGCAGGTAGAGCTGATGCTTGGGGCTGCCCAGGCATGGGGGCTTACCTGGGTGACAGGGTGAAGTTGATGAGGGTAAGTTTGGTGGCGATCTCGGGTGTGTAGTGAGGGTTGGGCAGTTTGGTGGTGATGTACATCCTGAAGTCCTCATGGTAGGGGATCACTGTGTCACCCAGCTTCAGCACTGTGTTCCCCTGCTGCTTGTACGTCTGTAGTGGGTGAGGCAGGCAGGTGCTGGGGCCTGAACTGTACCACTGTGGCGCGGATGGCTCCCTGCCCAGGCCTATGGCTCTGTCCTGCACCCAACAGGCCCACCTGCTTAAGCAGCACAGGCTCCAGGGCCGGATCAAGCTCCTCGCCCACATTCTCCAGAAGGCACGGCTTGCCAAAGCGTATGGCATTCTCCAGGCTGCGCAGGAAGTCCCGGTCACTCAGCTTAAACACATCCAGCCCACTGTCCTTCTCCTGCGAGGGGAAGACATAGGTGGGGATGAGGGAGCCGAGGGCCAGGCCAGGGCTGCTTCCCCTGCATCTGCTGAACCTGGCTGAGTGGGGTGGCAGTGGTGGCAGGTGGGCTCACCATGTTCTTGATCCATTTGTTGGCCTGGCCCTGGGGGTCAATGAAGTGGGTCCAGCGCTGGGAGAACTGGTTGATGACTCCGTTCTCCACCGACAACGTATCATTGGGGAGGCCAGCAATCTGTAGAAGGCCAGATGTCAGTGGGTCAGGGCTTGTCTACGAGCAGAGCCCCCTGTGGTGCAACCACACCCAACCTTGTGCTTTGGTTATGAACTACCTACTTTTGATCATAGCCTTTGGATATAGAGGGGCCGGTGGGCCAAGTCTTGCTCCCCAAAATCACTGCCTCTTGTGCTCCTGATACCCTCTTCCACTGAGGCTTTATGTCCTGGTGCTTACTGAGTCCTCATTCAGTGGCAGCACTTTCATGGAGCCCACACTCATTGGCTCCCCCTGGCCTTTGCCCATGCTGGGCCCCTGCCTGTGGCCTCTTTGTTTTCTCCCTTTGCCAACTCATTCTGCCCTTTGAGGTCTAGTTTGGACATGACTTCTTTTAGGAAACCTTTCCTAACCTTTACTTGGACATTTCTCTTTTTCCACACAACACTCTTAAAAGTACTGCTTTTAAGCACTCGTGCCTCATGACCCAGCTCTGTTTCCCCGCCATCACCCTCTTGCAGGGCCCAGGAATATTCAGGAGAGGGATCTCTAAGTCTGCTTCCAGAAGGGAGGGGAGGCGGAAGGCAGGAGGCCCCTGGCTTAGCCTGGAGCACACTGCAGCCCAGCCTGGTCTTTCCTGCCCCCCATGGTGGGCACCTGCCATGAGCGGATCTTCACAGGGTTCCCCAGCGTTCCAATGAGCGTGGGATCAGAAGTGTGTGGTACATGATGGACTGTAAGCTGCTTGACCCACTGGTCGTAGAGCGCCGTGCGATACTGACCCTGGGGAGATGCCAGACACAGGGCTATCACACTGGACAGCACACTGCCTCCCTGGCTCCCGCTACACCACAACTTGGCAGATGTCCACATGGGTCAGAGCTCAGCAGGGAGGAAGATGGCTCTATTCTAGTCCCACTTAGAGTGACTTGCTTGGACTCCACAGACCTCATCTCCTCAGCTGGGAAGCAAGGTAATGGCAATGGTGTCCACCTGGATGGTGATTCAGGATCAAATGGGAGCCATGATGAAGTGTTCAATGGCTAGAGCAGTGTGGGGCACACACAGGTACCACTTGAGTGCTCCCACGTTCCCCTAGAAGGCCAGCTCCAGAGGGAAGCTGTTTTGGCCCTTTGGTCCACTAGATCCCAGCACCTGCCTCACAGAGGTGGCCTGCTGAGCTTGCTGAGTCAGACAGGAAGGGAGAGGCACCTACAGGCTGACCTGTGGAGGTGAGACCTCAGGAAGGTCCTCTATGGGAGAGGAGACTGGTCAGAGGCGAAGCCAGGGCTACCTACCGTGAAGGGGCCCAGGTAGGCCACGAAGCCAGCAGCCACCAGCACGTTGCCCGAGATGTTGTCAAGCATGTGCTCCAGGTTCTCCACTGTCTCCTGCCAGCGCACCTTCTCATCCGACAGCCCATTGATGAGCTGCAGAGGTGGCCCCATGGGGGAGGCTCTGGGAGGCTGCGCCTGGGGCTGGCAAGCCCCTTGCTACAGCCCCTGTGGTTGTTAAGGAGAGGGTGCGGGCAGGCAGCCCAGAACTGCTGCCCAGGGCCCTTCCAGATCCTGTCAGGCAGGCACGCTCACCAGCCTCCGGGAGAGGGGTGCGCACCTTATCAGCGCGGGTCAGCCGCTGCTCACACTGCTCACACTTCATCTCTAGCTCTTCCTTCTTGGCGATGCATTCTCGATACTTGGCTTGCATGGTGGCAATGCCATCTTCTACCTCACGCAGGCGTTGCTTGGCCTCCTCCAGGATCTTCTGTGTTACTTCCAGGTCTTCCTGGGCCTCCCGCAAGGCGTGCTACAGGCAGAAGGTACAGAGTGCTAGCTTGCCTGAGTACCTGTGAAGGGAAACCAGCCCCCACAAGCTCCACCTGGTCCTCACCCGCTTGGGCTCCACAGCCTTGGCCACGAAGTGATACTTGTGCATGGCCCGCACCCACTGGCAGATGGAAGTGCAGGCCTTGGACACCTTGGCGATGGCAGCTGGCTGGAACTCCTCGTTGTCGATGTATGGCTGGATAGCCTTGATCACTGCCTCCCCAATGTTGTCCTGGGGTGGGAATCATGGGCCCCATGAGGCTGCTTCTCACACTTGGCAGGAAAGGGGCTTTGCTGGGAAGGTGGTACTCTGAGGGCCTCCCAGATCCTGCTTCTCTGCCCTATTTCCTATGTATTGTGTCCTCCTTAAAGAGCAAACACAATCTAGAAAGGCTGGCCAGACAAGGAACCTCTCTGTCTCCCTGGGATTTCACATAAATTCTCAAAAGCCTCAAGATCTGACAATAAATAAGGCCCCGTTTAAAAACTCATTTAACGACAAGGGCTGCTTTTTGAGAGCAATGGCTTCAGTGGGTATAGAAGGAGTGAGTGATTCTGATAAGCCTGATAAACTGCACTGCTAACGAGTTTCCAGAGCCAGAGCTAGGGGTAAGCCCAGGCACCTGAGCATGGCCCTGAGCATGCCTGGCTTGCATGCGTCTCTCAGAAGGGCTTAATCTGACCAGTGGGGCCTTTAGTTTCTTGTCTTAAGGGAGAAGAGGAAGAATGGCAAAGCCTAAAGTGGGCCTAAATGCTTCAGAGATACTGAGACCAACCACTGTCCGTATCTCTGAGCTCAGCGTGGAAGTGCCCACTCCCTGCACTGACAGATGGTGGAAGCGGTGGCTCCTGTGGGCCAGGCAGATGCTCCTTGGGAAATTTCCAGGCTGGAGAGGAGCCTCCTATGGGGAACCATGGACTCCAGGTCCTAACCATGGAACAGCCCTGGCGAAAACACATACCTATGGATACTGACTACCCTAGATGGACAGAGAAACCCAGAAGGACACGGGAACTTGAACCTCAGGTGCTAAGGCTGAGGAGGAAAGGTGATGATGAAGGTCTTGGTCAAGGATTATGGGGTCCAGAGTGAAAAGAACACAAAAGAGGATTCCCAGGCTGTGAAACCTTAGAGTGACAATGGGTGACACCCTGTAGGACAGGAACCTGCTTTGGTCCCAATATTCTCAATACTCATCTGTTGGTGGGTCTGCCTGTTACCCTACTGCTATAGGAGCTAGGGAGTGGGAAAGCTAGCTGAGGGAAAATGAGCAGGATCTGTCAACTACAACATCCCAGGACAATACCAGGACCCCACATGGAGAACACCCGCGCTTGCTCACGATGTGGATGGCATAAAAGACTGGCACCACAGAAAGCTACTACCTGGAGTTCTTACGACAGCCCAGGCTGTACTTCTCAGATACAGATTGTACTTTATTTGTGCGTGTGTTTTTTTGAGACAGGGCCCCAGCTTGTACTTTTATTTTTGCTTTTATCCTCTTTTTCTCTTTGTTTGGCCTAGGTTCACTCTGCAGAGTGTTCATTTCATATTTATTTACCTTGCACTTTTCAATTAAACTTTTGGCAGTGTTTTTGGTTTGTTTCTTCCAATTCTTTGAGGTGAAAAGAACCTGCATACTTTTGATTGGTGATCCATTTCTAAAAAACTACCCAGTAACACTACCAGGCAGGCGCCAGGGATTTAGCTCAGTGGTTCCAGCGTCTGCCTGGCAAGCACAAGGTCCCAAGTTCAATCCCCAGCACCACATATCACAGTGCCAGGCGTGGTGGCTCATGCCTGTAATCCCAGCATTTGGGAGGCAGATGCAGAAGGATTGCTGTGAGTTCGAGGCTCGCCTGGGCTACACAGTGAGCTCAGGGCCAGCCTGAACTACAAAGCAAGAGCCTATCTCAAAAAACTAAAAAACTAAAAACAAACAATCAGGCAAGGCCTATGCTCCACAGTCCCAGTCACCATGGGCCCACAGGACTGTATGTGCTGCTGGTAGGGGTGGCAGGCAGAGAGGGCTAGAGACCATAGTGCATGCAGACCCTTTTGTGTGGCAGGTGCCTCTCCAGCTTCCCTGCTCTGCTGGCTCCAGCCTCATGTGCTGCTGGGTCTCATGGCTGGCACGCTCACCTTATCGAATTTGAAGAGGCTCTCAAGGAAGCGACCTGGGTCCTGCAGCAGCCCCTTGCCTGGCTCCCAGTAATCATCCACTTTGGAGCCTGGCTTGTCTCCAGCCACCTTCTTTGGCTTGATACCCTTCATAATGCACACAGCTTCTATGACGAGCTTCACGCCTGGGGGTGGCCGTTGCATGGCTCGCACCTGTAGGCCGAATCACAAGAGGGAGGTCCGTCACTGAGCAGCTCCCTCTAGGCAGGGACACTGCTAGACAAGGTGGAGTAAGGCAGGTGGGTGGGTCCTGGATCCCCACCCTACCCCACCCATCAACCTCCCACTGTTACACGCCCAGAGCCTCTCCAAGG
>PVIR01010250.1:0-50642 GCA_004026965.1 Petromus typicus
GCGCAAGGACCCGGGTTCAATCCCCGGTAACCACATAACAATACTGGGTGTGGAGACTCACCCCAGCGGCAACCAATACCACATACCAGTGCCAGGCGTGGTGGCTCACGCCTGTAATCCCAGCACTTGGGAGGCAGAGGCAGGAGGATTGCTGTGATGTGAGTTGGAGGCTGAGCTCAGGGCCAGCCTGAACCACAAAAGCGAGACCCTGTCTCAAAAAACCTTAAAAAAAAAAAAAAATTTAGAAAAGAATTGACTGAAATATTCCAAATCTGACATTAACTGTATAAACTGACAGATTCCAGGACTTCAACAAACCACAGCACAAAGAATACGAAGAAAATTATCCATCATGATCCAATTGTTCAAAACCAACAACAAAGAGAAAAATAGAGTAAAAAGGACTTGCTAGGTACAGGGGAACAAACCTAAGGATGACAGAGCTCTTATCAGGCACTGGATAAAGGAGAAAATGGTGGAGCAATATCTTTTAAGGGACTGAAAGAATCTTCCACCCAAAATTCTATATCCAGTTAAAATGCCTTTCAGAAACAAAAGTAAAATAGAAATGTTTTCAAAGCCATACGTGGCAACACACACCTGTAAATCCCAGCACTCAAAAGCTGAGCCAGGAGTGTGGCTGCAAGTTTGAGGCCAGCCTGGGCCTGAGAGTGAGTTTCAGGCCAGCCTGGAAGGCACAGCAAGACCCAGAAAACTAACTAACTAAATAAGTTTTCAGACATACAAAAGTTAAAATAGTGAATGTACACTAATAGAAATGATAAAGGAAAATCCTTAGGCAGAAAGATGAGACCAGATTAAACTCTGTAGCCACACAAGGGAATGAGGAGCACCAGAAATAGTAACTAAATGAACAAATGTAAGCTTTTCCTTACTATTCTCCTATTTAAGATGTCTTTAAAAATAATTTACCGTCGAAGGAAAAAACTGTGGAATTCGCAATGTTATAGAAATTCCTTAACTTAACTCACAATGTGTGTGTTTTGGGGGTTTTTTTGTTGTTGTTGTTGTTTGTTTTTTTAAGAAACGGTCTTGCTTTTTGTTGTTCAGGCTGGTCCTGAACTCAGCCTCGAACTCACAGCAATCCTCCTGCCTCTGCCTCCCCAGTGCTGGGATTACAGGCATGAGCCACTATACCCAGCACTGTGATATGTGCTACTGATTGCTGGTGGAAATCAGTCTCCATAACTGGTATTGTTGTATGTGGTTAACGGGGATCGAACCAGGGACCTTGTGCTTGTAAGGTAGGCACTGGAACCACTGAGCTAAATCCCCAGCCCCCACAACATGTGATTTTTATGGAGTGAAAGCAAAAAGTATCACTGGAAACTGTATTTTGAATTTTGACTCTTTCTTGGCTATCAGTAATTCTCTCTTGTGATCAGGCAGCAGCTATGGCAGCAGCTCCCAGTGAGCCATGGAAGCACAAGGGCAAACAACTCACGCTGGACTTGCTGCTCTGCAAGTTATGTGTTTTACAAATGACCAGCGAGCACATGAAACATGTCCAACACCTCTCTACCCATTAGAGAAATCTAAATTAAAACCACACTGAGATTCCACTTTACTCCAAAAGAACAGTTATCATCAAGAAATCAAGTTATAACAAGCGCTAATGAGAATATGGGAGGAAAGGAATGTTCATTGGTGGGAATATAAACTAGTATAACCATTATGGAAATCAATACACAGATTCCTCAAAAAACTAACGCTGAAGGGGCCAGGGATCTGGCTCAGTGGTCCTGGCACCTGCCTGGCAAGCACAAGGTCCGAAGTTCAATCCCAGGTAACCATATACCACCATGCTGGGTGTGGTGTCTCCCCACAAAATCGCAGCACTCAGAGGCAGAGGCATGAGGATTGCTGTGAGTTCAAGGCTGAGCTGGGCTACATAGTGAGTTCAGGGCCAGCCTGAATTACAAAACAAGACCCTCTCTCAAAATACTTAAAAAATTTTAAAAAATAAATAAATAAATAAATAATTTTTAAAGCTCAAAAAATAATAATAATGGTAGAAATTCCATTTGACCCAGTTATTCTCCTTCCAGGTATCTTCCCAAAAGAATTTAAAACATCATATTACAGTGATCCATGTACACCCATGTTTATAGCAGCACACTTCATAACAGCCAAATCCTGGAAGCAGGCTTTATGTCCCTCAACAGACAAATCGATAAAGAAAATGTGGTTTTTACACACAATGGAGTATTATTCTGCCATAAAAAAGATAACTTGAGTCATTTGTAGGAAAATGAGTACTTAGAAGTTATAATAATATGTGAAATAAGTCAGGCATACACACTCTTAAATATTGCAGTTTCTCATATAAAAATTCAAAGTATAAAGAAATTAGAGAGCAAAATAGAAGACAGGTAATAGGAAACAAGCAGATAGATCTTTTGCAGATGGGAAGGGGACCAACAATGCAGAAAGAAGGGAGGAGCGGATATAAAAAGAATCCTGACGTATCAAGCACACATCCCAATTCCCCATGATGAATGTAATCATTACATGCCACAAAAATGTGCTAAGAAAATATAAACTGAAAAGTAAATAAATGCATTTTCAACTTAACGATATCTCTGACTTACAATGGGCCTGTCAGCCCATTCCATCACAAGTCAAGAAACATCTGTGTCCATAATTAAAACGGCTAACATCAATAACATAAAGCCCAGGAAAAAAAAAAAGTAAAATGTACTTTTGCAAAGTTCTTATACCACCCATAAAGTAGTATAACATCACTTGAAAATACACTACAATAAGTTAGATATATATATTACAAAGCCTAAGACACCATTAAAATAACAAAATATTAGAGCTAATAAACCAACAAGGGCAGTAAAATAGGATAATAAGAATACTCAATTAAAGTAAAAGGCAGAAAAAGAGTGGGCAGGACTAGTAGAAAACAAATAGCAACATGATAAACTCAAATCACACTCCACCAATCATCATATTAAATGTAAATGGTATAAACATTCCCAATGAGGAAGCAGAAATTGTCAGTTTAAATTAAGAGCAAGAGACACAACTTATAGAGGTGCCACCAGCAAAAAAATTTAAACTTCCACTTACACACACCATTTAAAAGTAGAGATGGGAAAAGACACGTATTTCTGTGCGATCTTCTAACATAATATTTGTTTACTTTAATTCATGTATTTATGTGATGCTTGACCCCAGTGTCTGGCACTTAGAAGATTCCAAAAAAATACTTGTTGAATGAAAACATGGTTGAAACACTGTTAGTTGCTATCACTGTGACTCACATTTCATGACTCTGTATCTACTCTTTCCCCATTGTTGTTTGAATAGTGGACCACTCACAAAACCAATACAGGTACCTCAGAATTCTAGAACACAAATCATGGAACTCCAGAATGTTTACTCCAGAGGCGTTGGATGTTAAAATTCTGGAAAGTCAGGTATATACAATGTTGGAATTCTAAGAGTCAGAACACCAGGATCAGGACCACATTGATGAGGACTCTAATCCTGGAGCACCAGAGGTGGGTGGGGGCTCTTTTTGGTATCCCACCTACTGGTCCCAGGTGTGTTCTTATGTTAGTATC
The DNA here is from genome assembly GCA_004026965.1 of Petromus typicus. NCBI lineage: Eukaryota > Metazoa > Chordata > Mammalia > Rodentia > Petromuridae > Petromus > Petromus typicus. Next base: position 3,597 of record PVIR01010250.1, read on the forward strand.
CATAATGAGTGTCCACCCGGCCAACCCAGCTAGGCAGTCCACTAGAGAAACTACTGGAGTGTGGCTTCAGGACCTACAGGAGGCGGGGAAGGTGAGGTGGAGCAAAGAGGCCGTGTTTCTCCATTTTAATTCAGCTCCCGCTCACTGGGCCCCTTCTGGACTTCGGGCTCATGCTGCATTGTGGTCACGCAAGACTGGAGGCTGTCATTATCACAGGAAACCACTCTCACCGCCACTTCCTCAGGGACAGGAGGTGGGGGAAGGCCACGGTGGTGGAAGCCTGTCCATCATCCCAGGGACCCTGGCCCGAGGCTATAAAGCTGATTGGGGGTGGAGAGAGGAGCCTATGGGGGGGCAGGAGGGAGGAGACTGGGGGGGGGACTCTAGGCCCAGGCGTGTCGCCTTTACTGCCCTGGCCATGGAATACTCTGGAAGGGATAATCAACGGTCATACAACTAGCTGTACAGCTGTGTTCACTCTCTGATCTACCGCGTGTCTCATGTGTTGATTTCTCACCCACTCACCAAACTAGACTGAATCTGGGCTGCTTCTCCTTCGCTCACAGCGTCCTCCGCACTCAGAGGCCCCACTAGACTGTGTGCAAAATACACCTCTGTCAGTTCTGCTCTTGGGCTGAATGGATGACCCTGCTTCCCAGCCCTGCACACAGCATGCTCCACACTTGCAGACATGACATACCTTCTTTGGAAACAAGGGAAGGCTGTGAATCTGCGGCTCAAAACTTAGCACTGTGCCTCAAAACCTAGCACTGTGCCTTAGGGCAAGCACACCCCCAGGCCGCAGAGGAGCTTGCACTGGCCGAGACAGCAGGACTGGCCTCTCCTCGCTGGCCCAGGGGCACCTTCTACAGTCATCAGTTTCTATTTCACTGTGCCGGCCAGGGGACACTGTGGCTGGCACAGAACCACACCTGGGAGCCCTCACTGACAGCACAGCTCTCTCTGGGCAACACACTCAGCTAGTCACCCTCCAGCAGAGTGGTCCCAGCACACTACCCCTTGCAAACGTGTCTCTGAAACGGCCTAGTAGGGCTGCGTGTGTAGCTCAAGCTCAGTGCCACCCTGACTGCCTCGAAAGTGCAAGGTCTTGAGTTTGATCCCTGTTACCAAAAATAAAAGAAAATGGCCTGGTTCTTGTCCTCCAGACAGGACCCTGATTCTGCGCAACCCGAACACAGGCCGCCTTTCTGAGGCCGGGCGAACTGCTGGCAAAACCCCTCATACCACACAAAGAGGCCTGAGGTGTCAGGCAGATTCCCAGGGACACTCCCTCTCCAGCCCCAGCCCCCAGCCCCTAGCCAATAACCAGAAGGTACCCACCTGGTGTGCAGAATGGGTGGCAACGACCTTCTCTTTTCTAGACCCTGCTGGGAGCCACCCCACCCCCCATTGCTCAAACTGCTGCTATGCGTCGTGCCTTCTCCTTCTTAATTATTACTGTCCCGCTTAATTGGGCGGCCCCGCATGTGTGTGCGCGTGTGCGGTGTGTCTCCTGGGCGGGAGGGGCACTTCTGACACATGGGGCGGTCGGGTGGAGGGGGTGCTGGCTCCCTGCCCGAGAGCGGGACCCTCCCCCAGCCCAGGCCGCTGGGGATCGCACAGCGCAGACAGATGGGCCGAGCCCAGGGGCGGGGGCGCGCTGACGGGGTGCGAGACGGCGGCTCGGCCGGCTCGGGGTGCTGACAAAGGCGGGCGGCTCGGGCGCCTTATCAGCGCGTGCAGACCGGGCGGCCGGCCGGGCCCGCGGCCCGCGCAGTGCGCACAAAGGCCGGCGGGGCGCGGGCGCGAAGATTAATAGCCCAATCAAGTTGTCGGCGCGGGCGGGGGCTGGGCCGTGGCCCCGGGGGACGCGGGGCGGCGCATAATGAAGTGTGCAAAAAGTTAATTTGCTCCTCGACTCGCTGCTCGCCACAATCAAAGGCGGGCGGTGAGGAAGTGAGGGGCGAGGAAAGGCCCCTTCCCCCTGCCCCAGCTTGCGATCCCGATCCCGAGGCCAGGCGAGAGGGGTGCGGGAAGACGGAGCACCACAGCGCTGCGAGGCCGAGGTCTCGGACTTGCGCTCTACCCCGCGTGCGCTGCGCCCCCTGTGCCCGCAGCAGCGCTCGCCTGGCTCCGCGGCCTATCTCCTGAGCCGCACGCAGAGCCACTGAGCCCCAAGCGGCCAGCTCTTTCTCAGGCGTGGTCTCCTTCCTCCAGCAAACCCTGGGGCCTGGGAGGCCGCTTGGAGGAAGCGGAAACTGAGGCCCTCGAGTGCTCAGAAAGCACTCCAAGGCCTCAGGACTCAACCCTTGTGCCCAGATCTTAGATGGAAAATAGGTGCAAGGGCAAGTGTCAAAGACAAACTACCTAGCACAGATGGGAAGAGGTAGTATCCGCACAGCTGTTTGAAGGGAGTCCCTAGACTCATCTCACTGTGTCTGACAGGGTAGGTCCCTGGGCATGTGTAGGGAAGGGTGGGGGAACCAGAGCCAGCACTGTTCTTTGTGACCATTCAGTCAGCTGGAGAAGTGTTTATGTCCATAGAGGACACGGGGTTCTAAACTCAGCTGACCCACCTGAGACAAAGAAAGTGCAGTGGCAGGGTCTTCTCTGGCCTCCTCGGCAGGTCCTAGAAGAGGAGAAGAGTTGGAGTCCCCAAAGAGTGGACAGCGTGTCCGCTTAAGTCACACTGGGAAGGGTCATCCCGTTTGCTTAGCCATTTCTCTGAACAGAGAAAAGTAGGGGGAGCTCTGAAGACAAAAGTTGTTACAGTAGCTCTGCTGAGCAGCTTCAAGCGAAGGCTTGGTGAGGAGCTACCTGGACAAATCAGTTAACCTCTGCCCCGCAGCGCCTTAGGGACATCAGCGAGAACAAAGTGAGAGACATCGGGTGTGGGAGGTGCTCTGCGGAGGTCAGCTGTGCAGTGCTGCTGTTTTCTCAGAAAGGAGTGAGAACAGGGTTGGAAATCAGGATGACACCTGCACCCCACCCCACCCCCGCACAACACCCGCCACCTCACACACCCGGAAGCTGGGCCCTAAGTGTGGTAGGTGTCCTCAAAGGAAAAGAAGCCAGCCTACCTTTCCTGAGAAGCTTGCAGCACCCTAAACAGACAATGGGGCACAAGTTGGGTGACTGTGGGAGTTCTGGGGAGGTTCCAAGTCTCCCTCTTTGAGATGTGGCTTTCTGGCCAGACTGGCCAGCTCATCCTCTGCCTCTGACTGGTGGCTTCTAAGACCTGGCTCCCTGACTCACTGCTCAGGCCTGTCCCTGGGCTACAGCCGGGCCAGCAGACTGGTGAGCAAGCCCTTAAAGATGATAGGCGAGAAGGAGAAGGGCTACAGCCAAACCAAGATTTATGGTCCTGATCATAATAATGAAAGAAAAAAGAAAAAAAGGATGTGTGTTCGGCGATGCCCAGGGACCAAGACTGCTGCCCTATTACCAAAAATGTCGTAGCTCTCAACTCTACAAATTAGCATAAAACATGCTGTTTTGCATTCATTTGCATCTCATTTGCATGTTAATAACTTGATGCCACAATGCACCCAGTCCCCTAAGAGGTTTCTGGTCTTATGCTTTGCTCCCAGATCCTGCCCCTTGTCTTTTCCAGAGCAAACCAGGAGATCTAGGTTCTAGGCTAAGCTGGGCCACTCTCCAGGCTGTGCTCTGCTGCTGTCTTTGTTTCAGTTTCCCTAACTGTAAACCAAGGGAGACAAACTGAGCGGAGTTTTCTCTGTTACCCTCCTGGGGGTCTCGGGCAGAGAAGGGAACAAGTGGACGGGTGCACCCCATTCCCTCCAACAGCTGGGGCTGCAAGCAAAATTTCTCTTGCACTTCTCTATTGAAAGCAAAGACCAAAAAGTTTGCAAATAGACTCGATATTCTCCACTGAGCCTCTCCGGCGCAGTGCTCCCTGAAGACGGACAGCAATCTGCACTCAGGTGTTCATCCTTACACAGGGACCAGCGCTGTTCCGAACATCAACACTTCATTTTCGTTCACTCCGTCTTCAAACAACCCCAGAAATGAGTATGAGTATCAAACTTAAATGGGAAAACCGAGGCACTAGAAGTCAAGTCACTTAGCTAAGTTCATAGAGCTGCCACATGATCAAGTTTCAAACCCCGGCACTGGTGTCTACACCACACATTTACCAGGTCAGCCTTCCACTGCACAGAGAGGGAAACAGAGGCTCAGTGGGGAGAGACTTTCTCCACAGAGCAGCTGAACCAGCCAGGCTTTTTGCTCCTAGGAAAGATGGTTAAAGGAATAAAGCCCCAAGTTGCAAAGATGGTCCAAAGAGCCAGGGGTGGGGGAGGACTTCTTTGCTCTTTTGCTTCTTTGCCAGCCTTACCAAAGGCCAGCAGCCTCCTGCTCGGCCCTCCTTGCCCCAGCTGGTGAATTTCAGGGAACAGCCCCATGAGCCAGGCGGACGAGCCCCTAAATCAGAGCAGCCAGCAGGCTGAAGAACACCAGGTGTGCCAGCCACAGCCAACATACAATGCCATCCACCCGGCTGTGCAGGTGGAGGCGCCCTAGGGAGGCCTTGGGAAGGGGGGCAGGGAGCTCTGTTTCTGCATGCGCAGCCCATGCTGACCAGCAGGTGCTGGACCCATCCCTGGGGGTCTGGCTGGGAAACCCCCAGATGCAGGGATGGCTAGGCCCTCTGAGGGGTGCCCTGTGGGGCCAGCCATTCCTCCCCCTCAGTGCTTCTCTGTGCCCTTCCTCCTGCCGACCTCCCCTTCAGAACTGATTCCCTTTACCCTGTTTAACCACCTTGGCCTTCTCAGTGGTTCCCATGCCTCAAGTTCAGCCCTTTGCCACCTGAGATTCCTCCGCCTGGAACGCCCTGCTAGGCCCTGGCGTACCTGTCTTCTGGGTCTCGGCTCAGGACACCTTTCCTGACCAGCCGAGCCACAGGAGCCTTCTGCCACTCTCCCAGATGCTCCTGAGCACCTTCTCTCTGTCTTCTTCTCAGTCACTCACACGGCCTGAACTTCCACTCATTTCTGGGTCACTCGTGTACCTTTCTCCCCACAACCCTCTCCCTGCAGGGGAATCAGGACTATGTTCATCTTAAAGCAGAGTTCTCAATAGCTATTTGTTGAAGGAAAGAAAGAGAGAAGACAGTTGCTGCTTTGCTTCATGTCAATCGCCCCATCCCATCCTGCCCTAGAATATCAGTTTCAGGACAGAAGGAAGAATGAATATTTGATAAGTTTGCTACTGTGCTCCCAGGCATAGGTCCTCATGCTAGGTCTATGCACAGTAGGCGCTCAATAAATATTTGTTGCATGAAAGAGCAAAGCTGGCGAGAGCTCAGGGACAGGATCAAGGCCTGAGTCTCTTGCCGCCATTGCTCCCCCATAACCCTATGCGGGACTTGAGGGCAAGTCCCTTCCCCCGTGAGGCTTCAGGTTCCCTCTCCGAAAGCCGGACTTGGGGATCCCTCATGCTTTGACCAGGACCTTGGTGGCCGAAGTGTGGCCCATCCTCTCTCAGTGCCAGGAGAGGTGAATGGTACAAGTGCCAAGTAATGAAGGGGCAGGCCAACGTGGCTATGCAAGCCTGGGGCACCCTATTTCTCTCTTCCCACCATCTCACTTGCAAAACAGACACTGTAGCTGTGAGAAGTAGTGGCAGGAACAATGCAGTGCAGAGTGTAAAATGGCCCATACGTGTTGTCAGCAGAGCCATGCAGTAGGGTCACCATGCCCTGGCCCCCCGGTCAGTGCTCTACGTCCTGGTCTGTGAAAAGGGTTCTTGCTGAGTTTGTACCTCGTCCCAACTACTCTGGAGGCTGAGACAGGAGGATCCTAAGTTTAACTCCAACCTGGGCAACAGAGAAAGACCCTATCTCAAAATTTTAAAAGAGCAAAATGACTAAGTCCATTCAGCCAACTCAGTTATAGGCAAAGGCTTTGAACAGCAACCTCCTGGGTCGTGAGAGAGCCTGCCACTTACATGGCCGCCACAAGGGGCCCTGGAAACACTGCTTCTTGGGGGGCGTTTGTGTACTTGACCGCCTTCCATCCCCACTCTAGGCTCCCAACAGGCATGCTGTGTGGTGCCTTTGGGAAGCCCCAGGGCACAATGGCAAGGGTGCACACTAGACAGGTCATGATGTCCACCACTGCAAGGCAAGAAACGTGATCAAGCCCCTGTGTAGAGCCAGGTTCAAGTTTCTCAGCCACAAGAAGATTCACATCTCCAAGAAGCAGGGCTTCATCAAGCTCAATACAGACGACTTGGAAGATGTGGTGGCCAAGGAGCACCTCCTCATCCCTGACAGCTTTGGGGTGAAACACTTTCCAAATCGTGGTCCTCTGGAAAAGGGAAACACAGGTGAAGATGGAGGTCAGCATGGGGTGCTGGGGACAGACTAGGAGGATCAACCGAGGAAGCCCCGTCACCCGGGATGAAAGCAGCACGTTCATCCTGAGGACGAGATCTCAGGAGCTGTGTAGGAGGTAGAACAACAAAACCGAAGGACCCAGGTCCCCGAGGATGGAGGAACCAACACACCTGCCCAGTCTGCATGCCTCCGGCTGTTTGTAAGAAAGAGGAGCCATGTTTGCTTCCCTCAGTCACACTTCCAGCAGGCTCAGCCACTTAGAAGCAGCACTAAGCCCAGGAGTCCCACCTGCCACACACAATCATGGAGCACGGCCACCCACTTCAGGTACACAGGGTGCAGAGTGCTCCTGGGTCCTCCCTCCCTGCTCACTCTGACCCTGACTCTCCGGCTCTGCCTATCTGAGGGCTCTGCCCATGCCTGGCCAGAGTCATCTTAAACGGTGCCAGGCCTCTCATAAACACTCGTTAATGATAGTTAGTAGAAGCCCTTGAGTATAACGGCAGGAGGGTTCAATCCTGTATACATGTGAGGAAACACTCTATCCAGAGACCCAAGGCATAAAGGGGTTAATGGAGGAGCACGTGGACACCAAGCCAGCACAGGAACCAAGAGAGACCTTGGATAATAACAAATACTATGTCTTAATATTCTGCCAGGCATGAAGCCAAGCGCTTTCCGTGTATGATCTGATATAACCCATGTGGCAACCCAAGAGGCAGAGCCTCTCATGATGCCCATTTGCGGATGAGGTGCAGAGGCTCAGAGAGGCCGTGGGTCTCGCCCAGGAGCACACAGCCAGGAAAACGCACAGCCAAGACTGGAACCTAGGCCATGGGTGGTCAGAGCCGGGCTTCTGGGCACTCATCCAGCCTGCCAGGTGGAACAAGCTGTCCTCACTGTTTGGTGACAGACAGAGAGGGCTTGTTCTGCTGGCTGGAGAGCCAGGACCAGGAGGTGTGTCAGCTGCGAGCCCACAGCCACAGGCTGAGGAATGGGGCCAAGACCTCCGTCTGGAGGGGTGCGGGGCGGGAGGGGAGAGGACCTGGAGAGCCAGGCGGAGTCCCCTCCAGCAGCGCCAGAGATGAACACAGAGCCTGGCCCCAGGACAGGCCCCGAACCACGCTCCCCAGGGCCCTGACCAAGCGGCCACTGGCAGCCACCTGGAGGAGCTTCAGCTACCAAATGCGAAAGCAGAGGACAGGAAGGGGACTCGCTCGGTGCAGTGAGATCAGTCATCAGTCTTGACTGCTCTCGGATCTCCTCTCCTCCCTTTCCTTCTGTCCTACCTACCTTCGTCTCGCCCCTTTCCTTGCTTTCCTCCCCTCTTTGCTTTCTTCTGTTTCTTTCTGCCACGCTCTCCCTTTTATTCTCTCTCTTCCTCCCTTCATCTTTTCTTCTCCCCTTCCTCCCTTCCCTTTCCATATGGAGCCTCACAGATGGGAGAAGCTGCCTCCTCCAGGGACAAAGGAAGGAAGCCTCATCTGACCATGAACTTCACTGTGAAATGAAATCCAACCCCCTAAACTGGTGCAAGACCAGCCAGTGTCCCCTAGCCCAGGTGACCTTTGACCCTCCAGAAATCAGGTATAAAGAGAGTGCCCCAAATGACAGAGGGTGTGTGTAACCTGGAATCCTGGAAGGCAGCTTTGCAGAGTCCAGTGTTGGCTGGGTTGCCGGGGACTGACTGCTAGGCCCTTCTGAGCCTCTGTATTCATGGCTGAGACAGCCTTAGGGGCCGAGCAGTGGGGAAGGCTGCATGACACCCATGGCACTCAGCTACCACTGACCTTCCTCTCAGCCCCATGGGCCTGAGCCAGCTCTCAGCTGATGTTGGCGTATGGCTAGGAGAGTGGACAGCCTACAGGCAGGCTGTCAGGGCCAGCCTTGTGTCCAAAGAGCCTTCTGTGCCACCATCCCCTCAGCCAGCTCGTCTTTCCAGCCACTGGCCACTTCCTGTGCCCCTGGCAGGACGGGGCTGTAGTCCCGCCTCTCCCACATCTCCACTCAGCTGACGAAGGCCACCCCTCCCCCCACCAAGGCCCTAGAAACAGAAGTCTCCAATATAAATGCAAATTTTCTGCAGTTTCCAGTCTCCTGGCAGCTCCCCCGGCTGGGGACAGGAGGTGACACTGGCCCAGAGGAGATAAGACACTGCTGGGCCACCCGTGTCCCCAGCCTTGCCCACCTTCCAGCCTGTCAGCTTCACAGGACCCCTGGGAGTCCCACAGACTCGCTTCCCTACCTCTGCCCCATCCCATAAGGCCTGGAGTGGGGCTGGAGGCTTCCCTCTGCTGCACCTGAGGAGGAAGCGAGGAGGGGCTGACAGGAACAAAGTAGGGATGCAGGAAATGTGGGAGGAAGGGCACCTGACACAGGGGTCTCTCCCTGGACGCCATTCTGCACTTGGCTCAGGTGCCACCAGGCCAAGCACTGCTTTGTGTGAAGGAGACACTGGCACCCTTTCTTCTACTAGCACAGCTCCTGGGGGCACATGGCATCCCTGCAGCCCCCAAGCAGGCACCCTTGAGCCCAGTACAACTCACACAGCTGTGACCTGCAGCACCTAGCAGGACCAATCTTGTTTTTTTTGTTTTGTTTTGGTTTGGTTTTTGAGACAGGGTCTTGCTTTGTAGTTCAGGCTGGCCCTGAGCTCACTATGTAGCCAAGGCGAGCCTGGAACTCACAGCAATACTCTTGCCTCTGCCCCCTGAGTGCTGGGGTTACAGGTGTGACTCACCATGCCCAGCACTGTGGTATGTGGTTACCAGGGATAGAACCTGGGCCCTTGCACTTGCAAGGCAGGCACCAGAACCACTGAGCTTAATCTCTGGCCCAGGACCAATCTTGTCTTTGGGCCTTAGTTACCCTTTGGACAGAGAAGCACCTAGAAAACCCCGGTGTTGTACATCTATACCCACTGCAGGCCCTGGAGCTGGGCAGAGAGCTCCAGGGATGAGATCTCTCCTGGCTCAGACATTAATCATTCTGCTCATCTGCTGGTCCCCAGGTCCATGCTCCAGGCTGACTCCAGACTCTTACAGGGGATGGAGGGGTTTCTGGACAGAGCACCCAGGGTAGGAGCAGGACTTTCAGGTGCCACAGCCCAGGCCCCAGTCTAGTACATTCCTGTCTCTGTTGCTAATGCCACCTCCTCCCCATGGCCTCCTGTGGAGCAGCCCCTTTCTACCTCCAGAGGCCACATCACATTGCCTCATTGGTTTTTATCTCCGTGGTGTTTATCGTTAAGTGAAATTAGCTCACTCATTTACATCTTTCTGTGGTTATTTTCTGGCTCCCCTCTCCCTTACTGGAATTCAAGTTTCTGCAAGAGCAGACATCATAGATCAATAACTGCTGCCCTTGACCTTTGCTAAGGGATCATGACACACCCCTTCCCATCAGGTTCGCAAACTATTCGGCAAGATAGCCACAGCTGCTGAGCGCAGAGCCCACACACAGCAAATGCTGGACAAATACAAATAGCTTCTAATGTTAGTGTACAAGGACTAGGAGCCACCCCACCCCGGAGACCCGGTTCCTGGCCCATCTCCATCAATTCCCAGTGAAATTGCACCTCCTCCAACCATGTTGTCCACACTCAACAAAGACCAAGCGCTCTCCCCCATGCTTACCTCAAGTTCCTGGGTGGATTCCTCCTCTATATTCCTCAGCTTCTCTCTAGAAATTGATGTGGTGAACTCCTCCCTGCCTGAAACTTCACAAAGTTGCTACGAGCATCAGGAGATGTGACAGAGACAGTACCTTGAAGCCCTATATATGATTTCAACACCAAATCGATCTCCAGGCCAGCCACCCTCTCCAACCAAGTCTCCTCCCCTTGGCCTGGAAACTTAAGGTCCTGCTTTCCCCTAATCTGACCCCACCACATCTTAAGTTTCTTTGAATGCTTTGCATCTGACTGGGTTTCTCAGTTTGGACATAATCACTCCACCTTCCCTCACCTACAACCCATTCTTCTCACAATTTGCTTTGTATCTTCCTTCAAGCTGCTTCATTTAAAAATGGAAAGCCAGTTCCTACTAATGGGAAACTTTATACTACGGCCATAAATGAAAATGACTACTCATTACTATAAAAAGAAGGTATTTGTTGATTTTTTCTAAAAGAAGTGCTTACTTTTGGAAGCTTGGTACTCCAAGCAAGAAGGGATCCCGGTGGAAGGTTTTTAAATTCTCAAGATGAGATTCTCTGGGGAACTTTTCAAATTCCTTGGCTAAGTGGGCAAATATTCTGTGAGAATGCTGTGTGCCCATCCCACGGGCAGGAGCCGTGAGAGGGGCCATTTCCACGCACACACACTTGAGGCCACAGCTTATTTACGCCAATAGAAATGCATTTAATTAGTAGAGGGGGATCCCCACACAGGCCAAACTGGGGAACGGGGCCAAGACCTCCGTCTGGAGGGGTGCGGGGCAAGAGGGGAGAGGACAGCTGTTTTCTCTCAACACTAATCAAGAGGTTTACCTGAAGGGTAGGTAGGGCCAGAGCAAAATGGTGGTGGAAGTTTTCATCTCTCAGGAAAACCATGCACACATGGAAACAAATCTGTTCAAATACATCTCCGGGACCCTGGTTTTCTGACTTCAGATTCTCAGGAAAGAAAATTGAACACAATGACAAATTACCTCTTGGAAAGGAGTCAAACATGGAACTCTGGTCAATTTGGTGAGATGTCTGAGAGACCTCTAATTCAGTGGGCGATTTTACTCCCAGGGAAGAGCCCTGCATGTGGACCACAAGGGTGACGGGATACTTTTGGCGCCATTACTGGTCATATGAAAAAGTAGAAAACAACCTAAATGCTCATCAATAGGGGATTCAGTAACAACGGCGTATTCCACACGATGGAAAATTACGCAGCCTCTACCAGCGATGCCGCAGAATATTCCAATGTGGGAAAATGTCCACAGTTTGTTGTTAGAGGGAAAGCATCTACAGAACACAATGTACTACGTGATCCCTTTTTTAAAAATATACAAGATGTGGTGGAAATGTTTGGTGAATATTTTTGATCTTTATTACAAAAAAGACATACTGCCATTAATTCCTCTCAAAATGCTCTCCCTTGCTCTGAACTCATTTACCTTATTGTCTTTGCCACTTTCTGAATCAGATATAGACATCATCTTTCATGATTGTCTTTATGAGGTATTATCAAAAATATGCTGAGTGCTGCTGCTCAATATTTGCCAAAAGAAAGGCAGACGTGTAAAGGTATTAGGGTGCAACTTCACCCCACCCGAGCCACCTGATCTGGCACTGTACAATTTCTGGCTCTTCCCCAAAGTCAAAATGGGTGCAAAAGGTAAATATTTTGAAGTGATTTAGGATTTGAGGCAGCTATGATAGCGAGACAGACATTGATGACAAGATCAGGTGCATTCAGGTGTGGTATAACCATAGACCAAAGACATCCACGAAAGAAGACTTCCAGAACTGCGTCAGAAAGTGACCAAAATGATGGGATAAGGGTGTTCAGAACAAAAGGGAGATTTTTGAGGGAGGTTAATGGCAATGTTCTTTATTATAATATTCTTTTTTAAAAAATTCATCATTTAGCCTGGTGTGGTGGCACATGCCTATAATCCCAGTGCTTAGGAGGCTGAGACAGGAAGACAGCCATGAGTTAAAGGCCAGACTGGGCTACACAGTGAGTTCTAGACCAATGTGAACTATATAATGAGACCTTGTCTCAAAAAAATGAGGATTTAATCATTCACTGTATTTTCTTTTTTTTTTGAGACAGGGTCTCACTTTGTAGTTCAGGCTGGCCCTGAGCTCAGCCTCCAACTTACATCACAGCAATCCTCCTGCCTCTGCCTCCCGAGTGCTGGGATTACAGGTGTGAACCACCACGCCCGGCACTGTGTCATGTGGTATTGATTGCTGTTGGGCGTGAGCCTCCACACCCAGTATTGTATGTGGTTAACCGGGGATCAAACCTAGGTCCTTGCACTTACAAAACAGGTGCCGGAACCACTGAGCTAAATCCCCAGCACACACTACATTTTCAATCACATCTTATAGATGTATGCATAATAGAAAGATCAGGAGGGCTTTGAGCTAAAGATAATTTTTTTTAAACAAGAAGCAAAAATTGCAAACCATAAAGGCAAACACTGATAAAGTAATCTACACCAGGGCTAACTCTGTCCAAAGGGTCATTGCATAAAAAAGTAGAAAAACAAGCCATGAGTTCTTAATCATAAGCTGAGAGATGTTAACAGTTTGACTGACAAAGATTAGCACCCAAAATATATAAAGAGCTTCTACGAATAACAGGACAAGAACAAACAAAAAGAAAAGGAGGCTATAAGTTTGATCAGATGTGGAGAAACAAGAACAGCCAAGGACTGGGAATGTATTTCAGGGGTGCCTGCCTGCCTGCCTGCCTGGCAAGCACAAGTTCCTGAGTTTAATTCCAGGTATGGGGGGTGGGGGAGAAAAGAATATGAACACCCAATAAACATTTGAAAAGACAATAAACCTCTAAGTAATTAGAGAAATCAGAATTCATACTTCATCCATGTCCATGAGATTGCCAAACCTTAAAAGCAAGACAAATCCAAATATCATCAATATGTGAAAGCAAAAAGACTCCTTGACCCTGCTAATGGGGGAGGGGTTGGCACAATCACTGAAAAACACCTTGGCATTGTGCGGTGTGTATTCTTTGAGCAGGCTGTCCTTCCTGGACACATGCCAGAGTCCCTCCCTCAACCCCACCCTTGAGCTCCAGGTAAATTCTGTCCCTTCTCAGCCTTCCACTTTCTTTGAACAAGGTTTTCCTTTGTGTGAAGCGTTAGCTCTGCTACGTGTCTGATGGGTATAGCTCAGTCCTGTCCAGCACCTGCTGCACATGCCAGATTCCACCTACAGAGCCAGGCACCGGCAGCATCATCTAATAGAAAAGAGCGGAATGAGCCACATTTTCCATGACCCTCTTGGACCGAAAAGAGGCCAAGCCTGCTTGGATGTTCAGAAAAGCAGTGGCAGAGTGGCAGGAAGAAGTCACGACTAAGTGATGTTTTATCAAAGTAACAGATTACTCCTCCACCACACAAAAGAACAGGAATTTCTTCATGAGCCCCTAGGAACTAGCTCCAAGGCAGGATGTGGTTCAGGGGTGGAACACCGCAAAGCATTGTGGAAACTGGGTTCGCTCCCCAGTGCCTCACAAACAGATGGACAGAGGAAAGAAAAGTTACCCAAGGTCCATTGCCGAGAGCAAAGCAGGCTGAGTGGTCAGCTTTGTGAAAAGGGAGAAGTGAGACTTATATGTGCATTTTAATTCATATGTCATCAAATATTTCAAGCACAGGTAAGTGGCCTCTGCGCGGGGAGGGGGTGACTGGGGTTTGGGTGTAGGAGAGACTTCTTCTCTATGGCATTTCCTTTTGTGCCTTTCTATGCTGCATGCTCCACGTGATACCATAGAAAAATATATACATGTGATCGTTTTGAAAATGGAAAAATATAGGCATGTTAAGTCTACTGCATATATAATTATTAAGAGAATAGAGTTAGCAGATGTGGTGGCTCATACCTTTAATCTTAGCACTCTGGTAGGCTGAGGCAGAAGGATCACAAGTTTGAACCCCATCTGTGCAACTGGGCAAATTAGTAAGATCCTATCTCAAAATAAAACATAAAAAAGGACCAGGGATGTAGTATGAAGCACTGATTTAATTTCCAACACACACACACACACACACACACACACACGCACATGCACACACGCACACACACACAGATACAGAAAGAGAGAAAGAAAGAGCAGATTATAGTTGATAATGCTACTTGGTAGATAGTCCATTAAATTTTATTACTTCCAACTTTGGAAGACTTTCAAATTTTTTAGCCATACTCTTTCAGGTTTTAAATCTTTAATGGGACCTTGAGGAGCCAGTGGGTGCTCCCGGCATTATGCCTACCAGGCCAAGTGCATGGAACAAGTCCATTCATTACCCATGACCAATGGTTCACTGTTTCACCAAGGACGGATCTTTGAGACATTTTCCTTAGATTTAAATGGTCTACTTGGTCCACTCAAGACTGACCTGATGAGCACAAGTAACAGGTGAGTCCCCGGAGGAACCAGCATGACTCCCTGTTCTCAAAATCCAACATGGCACAAGGTCACTGTTGAGACTTTGGCCTTCTATGTGGGACTGTAGCATGTATGTGTCTCTCATCTACGATTCTTTATGCTCTACCCACCCGAGGCCCCTGTTCACTCTTCTGTGGCCACACTGGCTTCCTTGTGCCACAAATCCCACACAATGGCAGAGGGATTCCAAAATGGCCCCAGTGACAGTTAAACTTAATCTTATCAACTTGACAGGTTTGGAATCACCTAGGGGGTTAATAAAGCAGGCCTCTGAGTACATCTGGATGAGTCATACAGGCATGATTTTGGGTCCTCCATATGGTTCCTGCTCCTTTCTCCCTAGCAGTTTTCCCCCAATCATCTTCTGACTGTCAAGGACTAAGCGGCTTTGCTCCACCATGCTCTGCCACCAAAATGCTTCTGTCTTGGAGCCAGCTGATCATAAACTGAGTCCTCTGAAACCATGCCCCAAGTTAAACCTCCTGTCCTTTAAATTGTGGGCTCGCATGTTATGTCCCAGCAACAGGAAAGCTCAGTCAATAAGAAAACGGTACCAGAGGAGGGAGACTGTTGCTATGACTGTTTCTGACAACGTAGTTGAGAAGCCTTTGGTACTGATTTATGGGAGGAGTTTAGAAAAGTTTCAAAAAGTGGGCTAGAATACTGTGAACAGAACAGAATATTGTGAATAGAAACTGATGGGTGACTCTGGTCAGGCTCAGAAGATCAGAGTGCTGATAGGAATGCAGACAGTAGAAGCCAGGCTCAGGATGTTAGTTTGGAACAAGGGCTCCATAGGTGGTTAGCCTACAGTTACACCCTGGCAGGGGTAAAAAAAAAGTCTACATTTTGTTTTTGTCTGAAGACTTTGTAGGACACTGAGATTAAGAGTAGTGGACTAATTAGTCTGGCGGAGGAAATTTCAAGTAACCAAATATTTAGGCTGTGGCATGGGTACTGCTATCTGCTGTTAGCCAGATTATACTACAAATCAAGAGTAAAAAGCGAAGCGATATAATTTTTAAAACTTAAATTTTGGCCCAAAAGAAATCACATGTAAAATTAGTGTCAAAGAACGTATAGTTGCTGCAGAGATTAGCATATTAAATAGAAAACAAGTACAGTCAAACCTGGGATTGCAAGTAATATGCAAGCATCCAGAAAGATGAGCAAACATTCCTAAGAAATTTTAACTTGATAAATGAGCATTGTCTTGCAATACAAACAGTATGTCATGCTGAATATCACATGATCACAACAGGATCTTCTCTCCCTCTCTCTGTTTTGATATATAATTGCTTTGGATTATAAGTAGAATTAATTATGCTTGCAAACCAAGGTTTTGCTGTAATTTTTCTAGAAACAAGAAAAACTACACTTTGCAGGCATCTCAGAAATCAGCAAGACTCTATCCATCATATGTTCAAGAATCCAAAATTGTATAACTTTCATGTGAGAAAAGTCCCTGGGATCCTTGCTTAAGAAGGGTTTCCTTCGGCCAGGGATTTAGCTCAATGGTTCCGGTGCCTGTCTCGCAAGCACAAGGGCCTGAGTTCGATCCCTAGTAAACACATACAACAATGCCAGGTGTGGTGATTCATACCTGTAATCCCAGCACTCGGGAGGCAGAGGCAGGAGGATTGCTGTGAGTTTGAGGCTTGTCTAGACTACAAATGAGCTTAGGGCCAGCCTGAACTACAAAGGGAACTCAAAAAAAAAAAAAAAAGTCTCCTTGGGCTGTGGATTTAGCTCAGTGGCACCATGCATGCCTGACAAGTGTAAAGTCCTGAGTTCAATTCCTAGTACCACAAGAAGAAGAAGGATCTCCTAGGAAAGTGATTACCCAGGCTTCATTTCACATGCTCAGCCATCCAGACACTTGACTCATGCCACTGCAGCCATGGTCAAATGGGTCTGGATATTACTTCTGCGGACAGCAGATCTTCACTTCATCCATACGACGTTAGCCTTCCTGGCAGGTAGAATGCAAAACTTAAGAGTCAGGGAGGCTTCCACTGCGAGGAAGGCCTGGGAGGCTACGCAAAAAGTTCCTTGAGGACATTGTGTAAATCTGTGGGGATAAAGACAGGGTGCAGTGGAGATGCCAGGAATGTGGCCAGTGTGCTGAGGAAACTGCAGGATGGGGTCAGGCAAGAGAAGAAGCCATGTGGACTGCTGCAGACAAGCCCATCGAAGTGGAGCTGCCCGAGCCCTCTGTAACTCACATCTCACCATTATGTGTTCCAGGTGCTGAGCAGGGAGCTACAGGATTCAGGGTTTACCCTGCTGGTTTTTGATGTTGCTTTCATCATATTCTTTCTGTATTACTATTCCTCCCCTTCATAATGGGAATGTTTAGTTTATCCTCTGCCACTGTACCTTGGGATTAGGTAATTGCTTTTAATTTTTACAGAGGTTCACAGCTAAGAGTTTGCTTTGGGTCTCAGAAGAGATTTGGACTTTTGAAAAATACTGGAGCTGGTAAGACTTTGGGGGAGGGACTATTGTTTCCAGTTGTACCTAGGATAATGTTAGGTGAAATTATAATTTTGATCTTTTATTCATTTGGAGATTCAGTGTGATCAAGGATGTGTGTTTGGGTGTCAAGCTGACCAGAAGTGCAAGGTAGAAGTTAAGTTGAATCATATCAACTTGACACTCTTGGGAGCACCCTAGGGATTAATAAAGCACCCATGTGGCTGTGTGGTGGTGGGTCACATCCTCCTGCCTTAGAGCCTGCCAGTCAAGACTGAATCCTCCAAACTCTCCTCCTTCTAGTTCTCAATGTTAGGTACTATGTCCCAGCTATGTGAAAACTGACTAATATAGTCCCTAAAATTTCAGTCTTCTCCTCTCCAGGTATGGGAACTGCAAAATCCTGTGGATCAGGAATGTGATGGAGTATATACCTCTATGATTAGGTCATCTGGCAAAGGTAACCTGAAGATACAGAAAGTATCTGGCTGGTCCAGACCTAATCTCCTGACCCCTTCAAAGCAGTTAGTTTCCACTCGCTGATCACAAAAGAAGTCGTAGATTTGAAGCTGTAAAAGATTTGACACTCCATGGCTGACATGAAGATATAAGAAGACACATGTCAAGGACCTCTAGGAGCTGACAGCCAACAAGAAAACCAGGACTTTAGTATTGTTGTCAGCAAGGATTAATTTAGTACCTGAACATGGTCATGCACACCTGTAATCCTAGCACTTTCAGAGGCAGAGACAGGAGGGTTACAAATTCAAGTCCACCTTGGACAATTTAGCAACTTAGGATGACCTTGTCTCAAAATACAAAATAAATGAATAAATAAAAATTTAAAATAAAAAAGGCTATGATATAGCTAGCTCAGTGCAGACACCAGGGTGCAACCCTCAATACTGCAAAAGAAAACAAGAGAGTAATTTACAAGGGGATGTTTCCCTTCCATATGAGAACAGAGTCCAGACCACCTTGATTTCCACCTTGTGATTCCTCAACTTATGACTGACAGATCTGTCAGCCAAATGATGTTGTGTTACGCTGCTGAGCTTGTGTTCACACAGTCATGGGAGCCGTGGACAAGCCGCACTGGCTGCACTCCAATGTGGTCCTTGAAAGGGTCCCTCAGCCCAGAAGGGACTCCCTTCAGGTGTCTGTCCATCCTTTCTCCTGACTCCACTCAAACACCCCTTCCAGACAGCCCTGGCCCGGCGGTATCATCTTGAATGGTACTACTCCTTCCTTTTCTAGCCCTGGGTCCTCAGGATTGTTTTTGTGTATCCTTTGTCACTACCTAATATTACATGGTTTCGGTTTCATCTAAGTAACTTTTTATTTTGCCATAACGTTACACTTAGAGAAAAGTTGCCAGTACTGTACAGAGAATTTCCACAGGCTGCAGTCTTCACGGGGAATCTCTTGACATTGGCACTTAAACACATACACTCTATCACTGTCTCTTTGTTTGGAGAGATTCTATCTGGACCATTTCCCAGTCTGATTCCACGTCACCCCGGGTTACCCCACTGTCTACTTCCTATCAACAAGGACTTTCTACATAATCACAATAATGCCAATGAAATCAGAGAATTAGTATTAATACACTATTACCTTCTAATCCTCAGACTCAGTCAGAGTCCATTGTCCCAATATCAGTGTTCCTTATAATAAGCAAAAAGATGGATCCAGAAACACAGCATTTCCTCATCTCCTCTGTCTAGTCTCCTCTAACTTGGATCAGACTTACATTTTGCTTTGCCTCTCATTACTTTGGTACTTACTGAGGCCTAGGATACTTGCTCTGCAGAGGATGCCTCCAACCAGGCTCTCTACGGTCTTTCACTCGGCCAGCAGGTTAGGGGTCTTAGGCAGGAATCTCACAGGATGGATTTTTGCTCCTCTCTGCAGAGCCCATCATGTCAACTCTTCCCCTAACAGGTGGTATAATCTGGGGCACTTGACTAAGGTGGTCTTTGGTCTTTTCCTCCACCACAAAGCCACACTCCTTCCCTTCATAATTATCATATCCTGGGACAGTAGTAATTGAAGACTATGTCTATACCCCATCTGCAACAAACATGGTGATTTGAGTGTTTAGCGTCCAGTAATGATTCTTTTCCATCTACATGTGTCAAAGACATGTGTTTGCACTGATTCTTCCAACTCTAACCTCATCGCACAGCGTCCTTCTGGCTGTGCTGGTGGCCAGGCCTGCAGTGGCCTCCTCTGACTGCAGGACACCTGCTCTACTCACCCTCAATGTGCGCTTGCCCACTGAAACCCAGCCACTGGCATGCTGCCTCCCCGGCTGAGGGCCACAGCCAGTGCCACCTCCAACAAATGCTATGAAGGGAAGGAGGAAAGAAGAAACAGAATGTCTTTATGCTGTTTTATTTTGCACTAATAATAAATTCACTTGATGTAAAAATTAAAACTACAAAAGAGTCTCCAGTGAAAGGCCTCCTTCCCACACCCCTCCCTCACTCTGACCCCTACACAAATAACAACTACTATTAGTTTGTTATGTATGGAATCTGATTTTGCCTCTCTTTTGTACAAACATGTCCTCACTTTTTTTTTTTTTTTTGAGACAGGGTCTTGCTTTGTAGTTCATAGTGGCCCTGAGCTCACAATGTAGCCCAGGTAAGCCTTGAACTCACAGTAATCCTCCTGTCTCTGCCTCTTGAGTGCTGGGATTACAGGAATGAGTGACCACACCTGGCACTGTGGTATACGGTACTGATTGCTGGTGGGCATGAGTCATCATCATCATGCCCAGTATTGTTGTATGTGGTTACTGGAGATCATGTGGTTACTGGGGATCGAACTAGGGATGACCTTGCGTGTGCAAGTCAGGAGTCGGAACAGCTGAGCTAAATTCCCAGCCCATGTCCTTACATTTCTTTGCTCACTGATCAATACATCTTGGAGACTTCTCTAGGCTAGTACATTAGGCATAGGTCTTTTCATTGTAATGACTTTATAGTATTCTGTTGCTTGAATATGCCATGCTTTATTTAGTTGGCTCATATACAGCAGGCATTTAGGATGTTTCTAAGATTTTTCTTTTGAGACAAAGTCTTGCTTGGTAACACAGGCTGGCCGTGAAGTCATAGCAACCCTCCGGCTTCAGCTTCCTTAGAGCTAGGGTTACAGACATGTTTCACCACACCCAACTTTGTTTCTATAATTTTGTTAGGCAAAATAAGATGGTGATTTAAAAAAAAAGTCAAATGTATTCATTTGGCAAGTATACAAATATATCCTGGAGCAAATTTTCAGAAATGGAGTTGTCGGCATGATCTTTTATGTTTATATATTTCACGAATAATAGTTTGTCTCAACTCCTAGAATGCCAGCTCTGAGAAGGAGGCGACTCTGCTACGCACTGTTTTCCCGCAGTAAGAGCTTAGGAGGCAGCAGCAGACACCCACTCACTAAGCGGGTGCGTGGCAGCGCTCTCTGGTTCCGGACTCCAGGCTCACACATTTCAGGGCAGCTACTCTGCCTGGCCCTGTGCAGCATCCTGCTAATCCTCCAAACACACCAGAGAGGTAGGGGCCATTTGACAGCCCCATTGTACTAATTAAGGTTCTGGGGCCACAGTGAACTTGAGGTCACACAGCTAGCCTGGGCCATGAAGTGGTTCCCACCCAGGCAGCTCAGACCTGGGGGTCTGTACCGTCAACACCTTGCATACCGCCCAGGCACAGCACACAGCCTTCAGCTCCATGCGGACCCCTCACCTCACCCCAGCCACTGTCCTTGTCCCATCGACCTCTCCCAGGGTCATCCCCAGCCTGAGCCGCTTGCCCCCCACCCTCAGCTGACACAGGACAGGACAGAGAAGAGCTGTCATTTCCATACAGCTGTCCTGGAGCCAGGCCCTGCCTGAGCCCCCCCACTTCCCTGGAAAGGCTGAATTGTCTTGGCCATTTGGGGGGGCACCTCTCGGCACAGGCCAGGCTGCCTGGGCAGGGCCTGGCCGGGCTATTATCCCACATTATCTCACTCCCCTGCTCCTGAAAAGAACCGGTGACTGCTCGCAGCCCCCCTTGCTCTCCCCGCCTGCTCTGTCTTTTACACTTAATTACCTCACTCATTACCCCGCAGCCTGCAGAGGCCGGACCACAACTGGGGCGTGAGTAATCCCGGCCTTGCATACCCAGCCCATAAATAAAGGCGCAGGCCTAGTCCGGCCTTCCCAGCAGAAGGGCCCTGAGGTTGCTGCTGGGAGGAACAGGTTTCCCCCTCCCAGCCCTGTTCCCAGTTGGCCTTTGATGGCTCTGGTGTGTTGTGAGCTCTCTTTCATTCCAGACAGTGACCTTGAACTTCCCCAGGGCACTGAAGTCAGTTTGGTGCCCTTGGGACAGGTGGGACAGCGAGGGCAGAGGTTCACACTTCCTCCTCACTCTACCCTGGGCCCCCAGGGTGACTTCTGGGGCCTATGTGACCCCTGCAACCATCTCCACCCTCTTCCCAAGCGGGGAATGTTCTCCTCCCCAGCTCCTTCTCACACACCATTCCTGCCTCACAAGCAGCCCTCCAAGCACACTGGGATATTAGTTCCTACTCTGGCAAAAGGTCACCTTCTCTGGGAGCCCCCTGAATCAATTCCTCCAGGCTGGGTCCTCAAGTTCCTCACCCCTCAAGGCATGGGGCCTGTCCTGTTTGCTCAGCTCTTGAAGGAAGGACTGAGTCTGACACATCTCCCTCTGCTAGTGCCTAGCGCAGGTCCTAGCAAAGGGTGAGGCCATACTAGGGGCTGGGGATGCACGTGTGTGTAAATGAATGAGGAATGAATGAACAGTGAGGTGAGGGCTTGAGTTTGTTGGCTGGTGAGCTGATGTGCTGGAGGAGAGTGTCTGTCTCCACTTTATGGGTGTCCTTCCTCCTGAACTCGGGGTTTTTGGAATCCAGAACCTTTGAACTCAGGAAGGTGTGTGATGTGGAAATCCTCGAGTCATTACTGCCTTCTAGCCACCAGTAGGTTAAGTCACACTCCCTCCCTCCTCCTTGTCAACTTCACGAAACCCTGGCCTTCCCACCCTACTCACTGTATAAGATAGTCCAGTCTTGGCCCAGAAGAGGCCTGTAGAACCTTTCCTCCTCCTCCTCCTCCTCCTCCTCCTCAAAGGCTTCTGCATCACCTCTGTGGTATCTTAGGGCAGGTAAACTAACAAAATAAGAGCATTACAAAGAAAACCAATAATATTGAAACAGTCATCAAAATATTGAAAACAAATTTGCATTAGAGTAATACATGTGCACCTTTATTACATTTGATAACTCAAGGTTTAACAAATAGCTGTAGCCATTTCCAAGCCATGGTGAGAATAAATGATACTTTAAGATATCTGAAACACCTGTAAATGGGGCAAGTGCACATCTGTGATTTCTTACAGTGGCAAAGTCCTGAGTCCCGCTACTTTCCCTGTGGTCTATTGCCTACATTCATAATCAAAGGAGTGATGTGTTTCAGGTAGAGGTTGGTGAGATTAAAGACGGAATGCTTTTCCCACAGGAGTTAGTGTTAGACCTCCCGAATTCTCTCCTATGGACTCCAGCTTCCGAGGACCTGGGACAGGAAATGACTAGAACACCACAAACATCCTAGCCCTGCTTCCTGTGTCTTGGCAGGCCTCCTTAATCAATCACAGCGCTGAGCTGAAACTCAGTTCCAGAATCTATCTCAACTTGAAGATGTTCTCCGAAACTGGTACCAGGCACCAAGATTACACTCTTGAACTATTGCTAATTGGCCATGGAGAAGGAAGCAGGGCCACAGTGAGAGAAAGATTAATGTGCAAGAGCGGTACAATGAGGCTTAGCAACAATATGGAGGAGGCATCAAAACAAAATGCTTGATGGTAGCTCGATATTACCCGGATGCATGTCATCAGGATAAATTTCAAAAGCTTATGAAATGTGTCTGGCCATGTAATTAGGATATTGATATCTGCAGAGAGGGAGGTGATGTTTTCTTCACACTTAAGCCCAATCATACATTTCTGGGAGTTTCCTGTTCAGTTCTGGGCCCTGCACTGTCAGAAAACATCAGCCCAAAGGATCATGGCTCAGGGAAGCAGCCAGGATGTGTGATGACCATGTCTCATTCCTCTCTTCTGCTCATGCCATGAACACGTGAGGAAACTCTCCTCACCTCCTGCGTGTGGTGCTGGAGTCACAGGGTGAGCAACCCAAACCCCTGCCCTTGAGGGGAAGACAGGAACGTCCGAGGTTTGTGCATCCCCGGGGGTCCGATGGGGCAGAAGGAAGGGTCAGTGGAGACAGATTCAGACTCAGCAATAGAAAAATCTTAAGTTTTCAGGCGATGGCACACACTGCCGAATCCTCTGGGATCCACGCAGAAACACTCTGAGGGCTCTCCACACGGATCGGAGCCCCACTCAGGAAAAAGCCACGTATCAGGCTGGAGCCGCAGCCTGAGGAAGATTTCACTGCTGACGTTGGGGGACACAGGGGTCACAACTCACACTGGAGGCTGAGCCTAGGGCTTCTGTGGCCAATGGACACCCTCCAGCGGTCCCCACGCTCTCTTCAAAGTGACTGAGCCCTATGACTCTCCCTGGCTGCAAAGGGCACTGGGCCAGCAGTATTGACCCCGCCAGTGTGACAGGGATCCCAGGGCAAGGGTGCTGCAAGGCGCTGGGCAGCACATGGGAGGTCCTCTGTACCTGCGGCCGCAAAGATGATATCTTATTCAGTGCTGCGTGCCCAGTCCTCGGCACAGACTCTGGCACATAGTAGAAGTTCAGTAAATATCTGCTATGAGCTTTGGTGTAAATTCTTAACCTCTCTGTACCCACCAACCTCCTTTAAAAAATGGGGATGATCATACTGCCTAGCCACAGAACTGGCTGTGAGGAGTCCATGAGCTCACATGGACCAAGCAGATCTTTTAATGAGCACCTGCTGTCCACCAGGCCTGCATGGGGCACTGGACTATCACTGGAGTGCACAGTGTAGGCAAACGCCACTTGTATGCCAGTGTGGGGTTAGGAGTCAGGGACAGGACAGGTTGTCCCTCGGGGCTAAGCGGCTCACCAGGTCTACTGTGAGATGATGGATCTGGGCCGGCAATGGCTCGTGTTACCAAGTACCAGCGGTGTAGACGCACTTCTCATCTGTCTTCTCTGGAGGTACGATTAGCATGAGTGTCCCCACCTGGGCTCAAAGAACCTGCAGCATGAAGAGCACAGGTGACTCACCCAGGGCAGATGAGTAGTCAGCAGGCAGCACAGCAGAGCTCGAACCTGGACCATCCCTGCCTTCACCCCTGCGCTTCCTATGCCCCTGCAGCTGGTGTGGAGTGAGGGAGCTGGAAGGTGTGCATGAGAGCACAGGGACACTTGGCCACCTCGGAGGCCATCCAGCCACAGCCCGAGGTCAAGCCCATGTCAGGACTGGAGCCCCTTCCTCCGGGCTTCCTCGAGCAGCTGATGGGGCCCAGCTGGTGTCTGAGCAAAGGCAGGGAGCAGGAGGCAGAGCTGGGGGTGCAGGGAGAGGTTGCTTCCTCTGTGCCAGGAGTCCTGGGAACCAGGAAATGCCAACTCTGCAGCTCTGACAGCAGCCTTGGCATCTGGCAGGGATAGTTCTGAGAGCTCAGCTGGTAGAGAAGGGAGAGAGGAAAGATGTGACCTTGGAACAAGTAATGTGACCTTGACAGGATCAGGAGTGTCTCTGGCTTTGAGGGAAGGCACAGCAGTGCAGGCACGACTGTCTGTTGCAGTCAGGACAGGGCTCAGTCACACCCCACAGCAGTGAGAAATCTCGAGGGCTGATGGATCCGCCCAGCCGGGCCAAAGGACACCGTGAGGAGTGCAGGTCCTTCCTCCAGAGCCGCGCCTCCTGAGCACCTGCTGCTCACCAGCGCTGGGCAGGCGTGGGGCGATGACAATGATGGCACAGGTCTGACCTGCTCAAGGTCACCCAAGGAGCATGAGCCCTGGTGGGGGCAGGGACACCCCTTGGAAAACTCCCCTACCCACCCGCATGGACACTCTGGGCTTCTTAGAGGAAAGGCATCCTGGCATTGGATCAGGACTTTGCAGCCAGACAGCCCGATGGCCCCTGGCTGGGTCTCCTGACTGAGTCACCCTGGTTTCCTCATGTGCAAAATGGGAAGAGCAACAGACCCCACCTTGTAGATTGTTAGAGCAATAATGTGAGATAATGTATTTAAGCCTGGACTTGGCCCTGGCTGCATAATTTGTGCTCAACAAATATCAGCATCATGATCCTCAGGGACTTCGACACTCGCTCCTTCTCCCATGTGTCTCTCCTGTCCTGGGCTGAACGCTGCGGCCAGGCAGAAGAATCATGGAAGGAAAGACGAAGAGGAAAGGAGGGGAGAGAAGCCAGGTCCAGGAAGTGGGACCAGCACGTGCAAAGCCCGAGGCAAGAGGCTCGGAGGTCTCTGCCGTGTTTCCCCCACTCCAGTCAGTGGTTTCAAGTCTGTGGTGGCTCTGAGACTCCAAGCCAATAAAAATGAAAGTGGAAAAATCCCCAGAATTCCATGCCAGGGCCTTTGTGACCTGAGAGGCAGCGGCATGGCAGGGAGAAGAGGGCACAGTCTCTGGGCAGACTGCCTAAGTGTCCTTGTGGCTCACCACAGACTGGCTATGAAACCTAGGACAAATCACTCACCCTCTCTGTGCTCAGTCTTCCCCTCTGTGAAATGGGACTGCTAGTCTGTCTGCCTCCACAGCAAGGGTGAGGACTCCGTATGGTGACATCAATAAAGTGCATACATCCGTACCTGGCACGCAGCCCCAATACTCCTTGATGATTAAATGAGTGAAGGCAAATATGAGCAGCCACAGGGAGGTGCTGCTCAGATCTCCTCTGGGCTGCAGTCTCAGAGATCTTCTAGCCTGGCGCCTTGGCCAGGTCCAGGACGCGCCGCTGCTGACAGAGCGCAGCTGGAACCCGGCCTGGCACTGGTCCTGAGCGGCCTCCACTGCTGGAACCTTTGCCTCGGAGCCCACTGGTGAGGCCAGGCCTTCCCCGGAGCCACACCAGGCCGGGGTCTCTCTCCCAAGGCTCCTCTACTCCACCTTTCCCTGCCCAGGTCACACCGGCACCCCAGAGGGCTAGCTGCCCTCCTTCACTCCCAGAAAGTGGTCCCCAGCAAGGCTCGGCTTTCAGCATCCACTGTCACATCTGCTTCACAGAGGACCAAAGCAAAGAAAGAATACAGCACAAATCACGTTTCTGAGGCCCCACCTCAAGCTTTGGAGGGTGGACCCTGGATGCACCGAGCTATGAAACTGTCCAGCTTCAGCCTTCCCCTCACCTCTTCCCTTTGGGCCAGAGGAGGAGGTCTAGATAAACACACTCAGAGCCTGGGCAGGGCCAGAGGAGCTTAAGGGAGAAAGAGCCCCGGCAGGCGGCGCAGAGCGGATGCATTTGTGGCTGCTCTCCTCCCTGGAATTCATACAGAATCCCATTATCGGATCTGGACAGCAGCTCAGGGACCATTTCATCCCATCCCCATTTGACAGACCAGAAAGCTGGGGCCTAAAAGGGGAGAAGGGCCAGGCAGGGATAGGCTCCCAACCCCCACTGCTGCGCCCCTCTTGAGATGCTGAGTGAAGTGCGCAAGTCCCATGACACTCCAAGGCCCTTTACAGATGACCGGGGGAGGCTTGGGGTGACTCAGCCAGACAGCTCGGGTCGCACAGCCCCAAGACCCCCAGACTCTGGTAGATGTCTCCTTCCCGATGGGCACAGTGACTTGAGGCTTTAACCCTCACCCGTAGAACAGGCCAGTAGCAGAGTCTTCCTCACATAATGAGGCTTAGAGGACTACGCAGACGAGTAAATAGCAACACTCAGCCTTAACCTCCTCACATGACCATGTGCCAGGCTTTGTTCTAAGCACTTTCTGGGAACACTGTCATCTAATCATCACTGTGAGGCAGGCCCTATTTACCCTGCCATTTTACAGATGGGGGAAAAAAGAGGCACAGAGAAAGACCCAGAGAGGAGATGGTAGGGCAGGAATATGAACTGAAAATTAACTGACCCCACCCCAGGCCCTCGACCTGGAGCCTGGACACAGCCTGCTTCTCCTGGCTCAGATAGCACAATGCCAGGCCCAGGGAGCATCGGTCATATCGCTGCTGGTGTAGTAAGCATTGTCACAGAGGAAACCTGCCCTCAATAATGCTATCTTCCCCAGGTCCAAAGAACGGATAATGAATATTCTGATGTTTTACTAAACTTCATTATTTTTTTCATTTGGAAGTAGATAGTTAGCAAATGCTTGAGATAAATGGTTGCTGAACTGAAATATTTTATAGTCTTTTTAGAAATATGATAAGAAGGAAAGCCCTCATAGTCCCACCAATCGACTTTCCCTTTTCTGTGCACGTTTATTTTTATTTTGGTTCCTAGTTGTGAACATGTTGTGAGAGATTTCTGGATTCTGTGTCCTCCACTAAACATAATTCCATGAGTTCTTCCTCGTGTGTAAATTTTTAATGACGGGAGAATATTCCATCGAGTTGATGTTTATTTCCCCTCCCTACTTTATCCAGCTTGAGGTTTTTATTCCAACCTTGGATACTGCAACAAACCCCCTTGGGAATAAAGTTCTTTCCTTACTTTATGTGTCTTGGAGAAATACATTCCTAGCAGCAGTTTTCCTGATGCCAATAAACTGGTGTTCGGAGTGGTTCTTGGGACAGTGGCTCTTCTCAGTGTCCTAGTGATGAGATTCTGCAGCTTGTGTGTATTTCTCCCATGCTCTCAGTGGAATCTCACCAGCATAGTGAGATGGGTCCAGTACTCCTGACCTCTTGACCTCATCTCTTTTTATTGTTAGCCCTCAAACTCATGTTTCTAGCCCAAGGTCAAGCCTGCCTCAGAGCCGTCTGAACTTGGGGAAGCCTCTGCCTGGAGTCCTCTTCCCTTGGCTCCTCCATGGCTGGCTCAGACCCTGGCATGAATATCACCTCTCCCAGGAGACCTCTGCTGGCCACCCTGTCTAATGGCACCATCGCCCTTCATGATTTCATCCACTGTCCAGTCCTCACTGCATGGAATGGCTCTTAGATAGGATGACACTGACATAAATGTTTCCGGATTTAGTGTCTACTCACCCTTCCGTGAATGTCACTCCAAGATAGCAGGGACCAGAGATACCTGGCTCACCATTTATCCCATGGCACTCCATTAACACGTGAGAAATGCGTGGATGTCCCAGGCACAATTCCCAGTGAATCTGGGTGTACTGAGCACCTATTGTATGCCTGCCACCATTCCAAGCCCTTTATTCATAACAACTCTTGCTATGCTCTTAAGAACCCTCAAAGTATCAAGTATTAGCCCCATTTTATAAATGGGAAAATTGAGACACAGATCAGCTGAATAACTTGCTCAACATTCCACAGCTAGCTCGGAGGTCAGAAAGACTTGGGAGCGTGCTACTAAGAGAGTACTGGGCCACTCCCAGGACAGAGTCCTCATGCAGCTCAGAGACAAACGGCCAAGCTGCCCTGATACACAATGAAGGCAGTCAACGGCCTCCTTGCGGAAGTGCCTCACCTACCTCCTGGGGACAAGCGGAGGCTAGCAGGGGTGAAGGAAAGGAAGGTTGGTGCACAGAGGGAAAAAAGTAGGCCCAAGGAACCAGAAGAGGCTCATGTGCCTGGAGCAGAGAACAGAGGTGTGTCTTGGGGCAAGGGCTATAGTCACCTTCACTCCTCAAGACTGAGGTTTTAAAAAGTCCCAGAGAGGGACAAAATAGGAGCCGGTACAACTGAAGAGATGGGCAGGGATCACGCAAAGCCTTGACAAGATTAGGGACCTAAATTTTATTCTTAAGATTTCTAAGCCACGCATCAAAGGCCAGGCCAGTCCCTGACCTAATGGTACCCAGAGGATCCTGAGGTCTCTGGAAATTGTCAGGCACCTCCATATACTTTCTGGGTCTTATCTTCCCAACTGATAGTACATGACCCAGTGTCCAAAGGACGTTCCTACTCCATCAGCTTTACAGCCATCTGCAGAATGCCATTGGACAGTGACAGCCTGGATCTCCGGAGTCCAGTTCCGGAACTCTTATGCACTGGCCCTCCCACACTTGTGGAAGCGGCCCACCACTCTGGGGCTTTGCCCAGCAGCCTCTGGACAGGGGGCTGGGTTCTCCTGCTCCTTCGTTCAGGCTAGAAGGGGGGCGGGGGGGTTTTCTCTCAGGTTTGGGCTGGACGGGGTGGAGCTGCTCAGATCCTTCCAAAGACAAAGGAGCTGACCTGCAAAGAGTTCCAGCAGGAGCCCCGCTCCCCTCCTCTCCCTTCCCAGTCCACGTGTCTCTATTGTCTGCTCCCCGCTTCAGGGAAAGATACAGCCTCGGATGTGTCAAAACCACCCCCCTCGGCAGCAGGGAAATTAATTACTGGGCGATTTTCACTTCCTCTTGCAGCACTTGCCTGATAGGCACCAGAACATGACTGGCTGAGAGAGGCCAGCACTGGCATGGGGCACCTGCTCCCCCCATCTGGAGAAGAAAGTTGAACCCCAAACCCAATAGGGGGCTCTAGTGGACGCCCAAGCTGGGGGCAGTGGAGGGGCCTCCTCTAGTTAAAACTGGTCTCCACACTGGCCGCTTCCGAGTCAGGCAGCGGGCGAGGGCCGCAGGCAGGCAGGAGGTGGCCCCCGCCGGCTCACTCTATCCTTTGCACCCCCTTCCCTGCGCCCCCATGTGTCTGAACCCGCCGGCTCCGGGCTGCACTCTGCTCCCCTGCGTCTCTGTTTTGCAGGGGTGTTTTTTCTCTTTTCTTTACGTCTCCGAGGGGTTTCCTTTTTGTGTGTCTGGATCTCTTTCCCTTCCTTGGATGCAAGAGTACGAGGTGCTACTTTCTCCACCTCTTTCTGCTGTTTCTCCCTTGTGTCTTTTTGTCCTTATCTGGGTCTCTCTGCTTCTATTCCTACCCCTTCCAGCGTGTGTTTCTGCTTTCTCTGCATGTCTCTGTCTGTTTGTCTGTCTGTCTGTCTCTCTCTCTCTCCCTCTCTCTCTCTCTCTCTCTCTCTCACACACACACACACACACACACACACACGCACACACACACGCTCTCCTTTCTCCGTCTCTGTATCTCTGCGCCTCTCTCGCCCTCACTTTCTCCTCTGCTGCCTCCTCTCCGCTCCCCGCTCCTGGCCTGCCCCCACCGCCGCCGGTTCGGGGGAACGTGTGCGGAGCGATTGTCCTGGGGGACATTTGATGGATTAGAGCGCTGAACAGTTCCATTGCTAGGGGACCACCTGATCTCCTCCAGCCTGCGTCCCATATAAAGCCGGCAGCCTGAGTGCTGAGCACAGCTCCAGCGATCGCCTGTCTGAGCGCCGCCGCCGCCGCCGAGCCGGAGCCGGAGCCGGAGCCGGAGCCGAAGCCGGCCGGGGCCGCCTCCGCCGGGGCCCGCCCGCCCGCCCGCTGGGAGCTGTCCAGTGCTGAAACCCGCGCGGACAGCCAATCGCGCCCCGCTGGCCGCCTCCCCCCAGCCCGGCTCCGCGCAAGGGCCCCCGCCGAGCCCCCCGCCAGTCGCACCATGCCGCGCTCCTTCTTGGTAAAGAAGATCAAAGGCGACGGTTTCCAGTGCAGCGGGGTGCCGGCGCCCACCTACCACCCCTTGGAGACCGCCTACGTGCTGCCTAGCGTCCGGGGGCCTCCCGGGGACAACGGTGAGTGGGACCCGGCGAGGGGGAGAAGGGCGGGAGCTCGGACCCTCCCCAACTTGGGCCGCGAGGAGGGGCGCGCTCGGCAGGGAACCCCGCGAGGAGATTTCTCCTCCGGCCGCGCGCGCCTCCGGACTTCCCCAGGGCCAGCGGGCGGGGCTGGGGCTCAGCCTACAAAGGGAAAGTCGCAGGGTCGGCCCATCCCGCAGCCACCCGCCAGCTGGGACTTTGAAAGTTGTGGCCTTAGAATGGGGCTGGGGTGAGGGGTGCAGCGAGAACACAGAGCCGGAGCTCAGGGCAGGCCGGTGCTGGGGAGACTGAGGCCCCAGCAGTTGGAGGGGACCTTCCATTCCCTGGCTGAGGGGCAGGGCTGGCTGCGAAGGCGCCCGGTGGGGAGGGCAGAAGCCTGGACTGCCAGTCTCCGAGGAGATAGGGCTAGCTCTCTGGGGGTAGCTGGGGGCCCCTCCAAACCTACACCCCCTTGTGATGCCAGACAAGTCCTCTCAGAGCCCCCCCCCAACAACAACTCTTTTGTTACCCTTGGTCACATGCTTGCCAAAGGCTGGGCCTGTCCAGAGGAGGAAGAGGAAGAGGAGGTTTCTGGGAGGGTTCCCCTAAGTGGCTCCTGATTCCCTGGACCTCACCACCTCCCCTCCCCAGCTTCTCACACCTTCCACAGCCAACCTCAGGGCTCCTTGTAAGCCTCTCCATCCCTGCCCCACCCCCACACTCCATCTCTTCTCAGAGCAAGTTCCTGCAGGGACAAGGGTTTGGGGGACAAGGGGCACACACAGGGTGATCTCCAGAGGTTAGAGAGGAGAATGCTTGTGGGCCCCATCCTCCATCCAGGGGATCACAAAAGGGTTCTCCTCTGATGGCCCCCACCAGGCAGGTGTCTGGAGAGGGGGAGTTCCTTTGGTAGTAAGAGATCTTACATCACGTGTGGCATCAGCTTTGGTGTGTGTGTGTGTGTGTGTGTGTGTGTGTGTGTGAGAGAGAGAGAGAGAGAGAGAGAGAGAGAGAGAGAAGAAAGGGCTAAGGAAGAGGGGGGAGCTGAGATGGCAAAGACAGGAGGGCGATTCTGTTTCAGGGATTTCCAAGCTTTTCACTCACATTCCAATACTCTGCCATGCCAGGTAGAGAGAGGTCGCTAATCAAAGGGCTGTGACCTCATCAAGGTCAAAGAAGTCAGGGAATGACTGTGGATAAAGCTACAGCTCCCCAGTCCTGGCCCTTCCTCATCTATCCAACAAAAACCCCTTCTCTTCTGCCCATATGTCCCTTATTCGGTTGTCCTCTGTTCTGGACCCCAGGACCTCTTGGGGTAAAAGACAGAAGCCCAAGGATATAGGCAGGCTGAAAGTTGGCAAGACAGAGGGTGGACCCGAGCCATGCCAAGGCTGGGTGCTGGTAGAAAATGAAATATCTGTAAGAGGGGGAGATGGGTCCCTTCTGGGACAGACACAAAGCTCCCGAATCCTACCTGCTGAGGCCTCTTAGTTCTGTCCCCCCATAGAAGCCCAGAGTTCCCCACACACAGACAAAACTGCAGGCTGTACTTCAGGAGAGAGGCCGAAAAAGTCTTGCCTTGAACTCATCCCACAAAGGCTTTCAAAGGAGCCCCTGGGAGACCATGGGTGGGAGCAGTAGTGTCTCTGCAGAGGCTCCACCTGCTCTGACACCTCATCCGACCCCTAGGGCCCCCGGGAGGTCCTGAGCTGTCCTGACAGCCTGGCAGCCATCACTTTGGCTCACTCGCTGTGTGACCTTGGGCAAGTGCTTTTCCTTCTCCAGTCCTCAGCCTCCCTGATGGTCCAAGAGTTTGAATGTCATGAACTAAGCATCCTTCCTACTTTGACATCTCAGCTTCCATGAAGGTCAAGTGTGGTGTAGGAGGTCCTGTAGACACTTGGACAAGAGTTCTGCAGAATGTTAGGAAACCATTATCAGGATCTCACCGGGGCTCTGCTAAGTACATGCCCCTTGCTGAGGGGCAGCTCTCACAGATCTCCTGGGATCTGGTGTTTTTCTTAGCTCGATCTCTGCTCTACAGTAAGGACAGGGACCCCGACCCGGCTACCTCAGTGGAGTCTGCTGTGGACTGTCAGTGCTGAAGATGGGCAGCTGCCTGTTTGAGCCTGGGGATGACCAGGAAACACAGGGTCTGCCACATCCTCTTTCCAGGGGCCTCTCCCCTTCTTGGGGTGCGGCCAGATTGGGCAGTGAGGGCTCCCTTACTCCTGGGGGTGGGTCCTGGAGCTCCTCAGAGAGCCTGCAGGCTCCTGGTAGCCTGTTGTCTCTGCTCTGCCGGAAATAACCTTGCTGAGCATCTGAGGGAAGTGTGAAAAATTGCTGAGCCGACGTTTTTTCCTCTCCCAGCGTGTGTAAGTGTGCTGGGTAAACAAGGAGAAAGAGAGGAGGGGGGAGATGAGGAGAGGGAGGGAGAAGAAGGAAGGGAGGGAGGAAGGAGACAGGGAGGAGGGAGGGGGGAGGGCCTGGGGCTGGAGATAGTTCCAGTTATTAGAAAGATCCTCTTACAAGCCTTTCCTGCAGCTCAGCTTGGGCTACAGGGTCAGGATGAGACTGGTGGGAGGAGGGGGAGCTGCAGGCTGCAAATGCAGAGTCTGGGAAGGCAAGCCTCTCACTGACAGCACAGATGCAGGACCCCGAGTTAAAGAGGTGTACCCCGAGCTCAGAGAAGGCCTGGGAATGCCAGGGAACTTCCAGAGGCCCCACCCCCTCCTCCCCCTCCTCCTCATCCTTCTCCTCCCCCTCCTCTTCCTCTTCATCCCCGTCTTCCTCCACACAAACACACACCCCGAAGGGTCACCCCTCCCCTTCCCATACCTCTCTCTTCCTTCATTTGCCCCCCCACCCTCTGCTAAGAATAAGGCACAGCAGGTGTGTGTGTCTGGGCTGAAGGTTGCCCCAAACCTGCACACAACCTCACTATTGTGGGAAAGGGATGCCCCATGGGGACAATTCCAGGTGTCACTGCAGAGGTCCCAAAAGTAGGGAGACAAGGTCCATTTCCCTGACCCCTCCAGCAAGGTCATTTCCCTGACCTTCTCCACTGCCACCTGTCCCTCCGCAGAGCCTGCCCTTCCCTCCTCTCCCAGGGCCCACTCTGAGCACAGACTCCATCTCTGTCTCTGTGAGATGCCAGCTCACACCCTCCAAGCCCCTCAGAGCTATACCCTCACAGGCCCACACCCCCTCCGGTAATGCCGGGGCTCTCACCACCCCAGAGACAGTGGCTATTCATCCTTCCACGTGTCAGTGGTCTCCATGGACCCCTATCAGGGGCATCTTCTCCAGCATCCTCCTGTCCTCACATTGAACGCTGAACTCTTGCTGGGAGCCAGCAACCCTCCCTCTGCACCCCGGCCCTGTCCTACCCCCACGCCCTCTCAGAGTGCACAGACCCCGGCAGAGGAGGGATCAATGCCAATCCAATAACACAGTCATCCTCGATCTGCAGCTGCATTAAGCCTCCCCCAGCAGGCTGAGGCTGCGCTCCCACTGCTGCCCAGGGGCTTATCTAGTTGACCACATCATACTAGCACCCGCTTCCTCTCACTCCCCCAATGGCGCCGAGCAGTCGCCCTGCCCAGGCCTGAAAGGCTAGCCTAGTAACCCCAGATGCTGCACGCCCACCCCACACCTCAGAAAGTTCATGTGGGACACGAGGTGCAAAAGGGCTGCCCCAGTGCCTTAGAAGAGGAGGCACAGAGACAGCTGGAGTGGTACCCAAGGTCACACAGCCTGTCTGAATCTTCTATCATCACCACATCCCTTAGCATCCGGGTCTGAGTTGAGATCCAAGGTCCAGGTCAAAGACTTCCACAACCAGGCCAGGGTCCAGGTGCTGATCTGAGTCCAGGTTCAATGTCCATGTCCAACCCGAGGTCTAGGACCAAGGCGAAGTCCACTTGAAGGCCTGAGGTCATAGGTCCAGGTCTGATATCCAGGACAAACCTATGTCCACATTCACATTTCAAGGTTTAGGAATCGGTCCAGGTCAACAATC
This sequence comes from Petromus typicus, assembly GCA_004026965.1. Classification (NCBI taxonomy): domain Eukaryota; kingdom Metazoa; phylum Chordata; class Mammalia; order Rodentia; family Petromuridae; genus Petromus; species Petromus typicus. The sequence goes on from PVIR01010250.1 coordinate 38,301, forward strand.
CACTTCCAGGATCAAGATCAGGTCAACTTCTAGTCCAAGATCATGTGTGGATCCATCCTCAAGCCTGGCTGGGTTCAGGTTTTAGATCCACCATTATCTTTCAGGGTGCCCTTGGCTAGTCTCCTCTAGCCCAGCCTCAGTCTCCTTCTCATGAAATCAAGCATTTGAACTTGATCTCCTTTCGCTTTGACCATCTGAGGTCTCCACAGCCTGGTTTTCCCAAGATTAACAGGGTTCATGGAATGTGACACAGCAGGGCCCACGTGAAAAATGCAGCCAGGGGCCTCCAGGAGCACAGAGAGGCCCAAGCTGAGCTTCGACACTAGACAGTGAGCATCTGTAACTCCTGAGGGAGGACAGGAAGTATACTAGAGTCCCTTAAGTCTGCCATTCAGTTACCCGGCCCCAAAGGCATGACGAGGTCTGGGAGGACTTCTGGGCCCCTACAAGATGGCACTGAGGGCACCCGAGGCCCCCTGAGAGGAGATGTTCTGGAAGAGATAGGACTCCCAGACTTCTAGGCCTCCTTCCCAGCAAAGGCTCCCCAAAAGTGAAAGATTCACTGTTGGCCTGTGGGTTAGGAGAGGAATGGGACAGCATTCTGCCCACACCCTCCTAGGGCAGAAAGTGAGGAGCTAGAGAGGCCTGGGTACTGTGCCACATATCTGTCTCAAGACAGAGGCCCAGAAAGCCTCCAGAAATGACCCTGTGGGTATGAGAGGCTGCTCTTTGACCTAAGCCTGCCATTCGAGACTTTGAGCTACTCTCCATTTCCACAACCCCTTCAAAACTCTTTCCTATCAATTTCTGTAGAGTTTGGACCTCCCTATGGGCCACAGTAATGGAGCCAATCTGGAAAGACCAGAATATGGGGAATTCTAGGAGGTAAGGGGAGGGCAGGGGCCCTGGAGTGCTCTAGAAGCTCCCTGGGCCTAGGTCAGTCGGCATCGCTCCCCTACTACAGCCCTGGTCATGTTGGCCCAGACCTCACTGTGTCTCTGGTTTCCCTGCACCCAGGAACCCCCTCCCTCATGGGCAGATGTACCAGCTGCCAGGCCTTCTAAGGAGGTGGGTATCATTTCTGGTCCAGTGCCCAGGGAACCACTAACAAAGATGCTATAATAAGGGGAGGGGGGGTACTCAGCCCCTTTGCCCAGCTCTGTGAGCAGACAGGAGAAACTATTTTTATCTCGCTTTGCTGCTGACAGACCTGGCTTTCTGCTCAGCTGGCTGGAGCTGATTCTCGAGGCCCGAGGCCCTGGCACAGCAAGCAGCCACTCTAAATATACCCATGCAGCAGCCCCTGCAGCCCCCACTGCCCAGCAGCCCCAAGTACCTACAGGAAACAGCTGCTGGAGAAGCTGGTCCCCTTGGGGTCCCTCCCCTTTTCTACCTGTTTTAGGACAAGGAGGTGGGACTGGGGCTAGAAATTCCCTGAAGGCAGCTTAGAACCCAGAGAGTCCGGGAGACAGTGGGGAAAGGAGCCGAGGACTCGCTCCATGAAGACAAGGAGACTACCCTGGCTTCAGCAAGAAGCTGTTCCGTGAACTGAAGAGGGCCACAGCCCTTCCTGAGACCTTAGTTTATGCAGGAGGAATGGGAGGACTTGAGCTCTGTTATGAAGCAGTTAGGGGGACACAGTAAAGACCCACTGTCAATCATTACTGTTAAGTATCATTTATAAATGTAAAAATGTAAAGCATGCTGGAGAACCTTCTAGGACAACAGCTCCTCCTAACTCTAACATTCCCAACTCTCTAAAACACAGGCCAAGTGAGTGGCCATACACCTCCCTACCAGGCGGGGCCCCTGGCACCCCTCGAAGGTCTTCACACCCTCTCAGGGGTTGGGTTAGATACAGGCCTGGTCAGGTTCAGACCTGAGCCTTCCTGCCACCATGGAAAAGTCCTCCCTTTCTCTGAACTTGGGAACAGTGAGTCACTGGTTCCAGAGGGGGCTGTTGTGGGTGGAAGGCTGGGAGTCACCCAGAGCTCCTTACAGGACTCACTCTCACCCCAGGGCCAGGCAGATGATACGGGGGCTACAGAAGACCAGCACCTATGTCTCTCATAAATGTCCTTCTCTACTATGCCTTTGGCACCAGAATTTTTTAAAAGATAGATCCTGAACCTGCCATTCCAGCTCGTGGACAGGGAAAGGCAGTCATTCTCAGAGGACAGATGTGCACTGCCCACAGCACCACTGACAAAGGCAGGCCTGCTTCCCCGTACCTCAGATTGGGCACTTCAGCCCAGACAGGGGTAGGACCTTGCCTGGGTCGCACAGCTGGGGTCTGTGGACAAGGGCCAGGTGCAAGTCAGGCTCTTCTCTCTGCGTCCCAGACCCCTGTGTCACTATGGGGACTCAAACAAAAGAGATCTGTCTCAGTGTGTCAGGTGGAGACCTCCAAAACCTATCTGGGCTCCATAACTGGGTGGCAGCATGGTTCATAGTGTCTGAAAAGAATTCCCAGAGTCAAGGCCCAGAGAGATGGCTTGTCAAGGTCATGGCAAGATGAGAAACCCATGCATATCATTAAGTACCCTAGCCTCTCCACACAGGAAGGGTAACACCAGAAAATACAGGAATAATAACAATGCCTATAAGGAACTGTGAGGGTGACTACTACATTACCACAGCCTGAAGCTGCACTAAGCACTTCATGACATCGATTCATACAGTCCTAAGGTGAATTCCCTTATCCACATGTGCCAGGCAGAGGTCGAGTAACCTGTGCAAGATAGCACAGAGAGAAGTCCGTAGATCTGATGGGAATGGGGTGGGAGGGCGGATCACAGAGGGTCTGATTCACCCAGGATGCAGAAGGACCTTCAAGTATCCCATTCAGCTTCCTTCCTGTGCACACTGAGCCCAGAGATTAAGCAACCTGGCCAAGGTCACAAAGCCAATCAGACCCTCTTTCTTCCGGCCTGACCACACAAACTTTCATCCACTGCTCCCAAGCCTTCTGCAACCCCACAGCCCCTGGGCATCAGGTGTGGATCCGCAATGCCTGCCCTGAAAGCAATTCTTCATGCACCCCTAGGCAAACAAGCAGGCCTATTGCTATAGAAAGAGGCCCTGGAAACAGGATAAAGTGCTGTAGGACTGCTGATGGCAGCCAAGGGATCACCAGCAGGCTGTGCATTTGGCCAAGAGCTGCACGGTTTTCCGAGCTCCTGCTACGGATGACGTTTCCCCATCAGACAGGAAACAGCCTAGAGAGCAGCCACAGGTGGTGTCGGGGTGGACAGCAAGGAGCTGATGCAGAGAAAGCCACCTGGGGAGACTGTTACCATCACTCCTAGCTGCTGCCACATACTGCATTTACAGGTGCCTGGCTCAGGCTGGAGTCCTGGCTCTGACTGACTGCAGCCGCCTAAGCCATGTTACCTAGCTTCCGTGGGCTTGGTGTCCTGTCTGGAAAATGGTACGGTCGTGAGGGCAGAGCATATCCACGTGTGCAAAGCCCTTCAAATGCTGCCTGACGCTGTCATTAGCTGTTTATTGTTTTCTGGTGGCTCCTTACCGAGACTCTAGAGGCACAGACAAGTCAGCATTTGTCCAAGGTCACAAGCTACGAATGCTACAGCTGGAACTCAACCTGGGCAGTCTGGCACCAAGCGAAGCTGTGTTCTCAATACTGTTGTTTTCTTTAATGACACAACATGCAAAGCCCCGGTTGCACGGTTGCTCACCTCCTCCAAGTGGATCCCACACTAGCTTCACTTCCAGAAAAACAATGCCAGGCATAGAAAGATGGGTGATTTGCCCAGAGTCACCCAGGTAGAATCTGCGTCAGGAGCTAAATTGTCCTCCGCTCTCCACAGCCCAGGCCATAGGAGGTACAGGCGTCCTGAGGGTTGGTGGACGGGACCACTTGGTCTTCGTGGGCTGGCAAGCGAGGCTGCTCAGCAAACCTCCATCACTTACCTCACAGTACTCACCGCGTGCACCCTGGCAGGCCCTGCGGATAGGAGGCAGCAGCCAGCCAGACTCTTCCTCTGGGACCTCCCAGGTCTAGTGAACAAGAGGAGATATGCAATGGGCTCCAGTCCCTGCTCTGCTCTGAGCAAGTCCCCTCACCACGCTGTACCTGGTGTCCTGGCCTGTGACACAGGAATTGGCAGTGACTCGGGAAGAGAATGAAAGTGCGGCACTTGGCAGAGCCTGGCCGTCACTGACCACAGGGCGGGGGATACAGGACAGAGGTGCCAGGAGCGCCCACTGAGCACTTAACTCAGTCCAAAGAAACAAATTTTGGGGACATGAGCACAGGGCTGGTCCCGGCACAGGAGGTGGGGACCCCCCAGAACAAAGGCAGGTGGAGGGGAGATGGGGTGGGGTGCTGAGAGGCTGGGCATACCCTCCCCCACTGGACTAGCAAACTCCTCCTGCCCCGCTTGTGACCGCAGAGCCCCTTGTTAAAGACTCACTGGTTCCCACAACCTCCACTGTGCTGACTGTTGGAAGAACAGAGAAAGAAAAAGGGCGCAGCCTCACCTTCAGCGCCAGAGACAGTGACCAGCCCAAATGTCAGATAAGAAGCAAGGGCTAAGGCTGGGGCAGCACTGGACAGACCAAAGCTGACCAGGGCACTCAGCCAAAGTCTGAATGTCACAGGAATCGTGCTTCCTGCTTATAGAGCCTCATCACCTGCTCGCTTTGCGGATGCCTCAGGCTGCAGGCCTCAGGGCTCAGGTGGAGAAGGTGGAATGTGATTTGCTACTCCTCCACTGTGCACCCCAAGAAAGGGCCCTCACTCCTATTGTTCTTCAGAATCAGACAATGGAAACACTTGGTAATTAAGTCCCAGGATGAGAAGTTTGCTCAAGTCTGCCACAAACTCTGCTGCCACAAACCCAGCCCCCAGCATGTCCGGGGAAGGGGCTAGGACCCGGTGAGGCCATGGGAGGCAGACCACTCAGGATGGCCGCTGCCCCTCAGCAGCCCCTAGGGAATCCCTGGGGAGGGGCTTGGCCTGCTCAGCTGCCACTCACTCACACACATGGCTGATTCCTCCCCCAACTCCAGCCAGCAGGACAGGGGGGGAAAGGAGGGCAAAGCAGGCTTGGGTGCTAGTACACAACACATACATGCTAGGGGCTGGGGGACACGCTTGTAATTCTAGCACTGGGGAGACTGGAGCAGGATGATCGCTTTGTAGTCGAGACCAGCCTGAACTACAAACCAAGACCCTGTCTCGAAAACAAAAACTCCCAAAATACACACTTGACCCCTACAAATTCCTTCAGCAACCCTGGGGAGGATCTGACTGAACTGCGATTTGGATTCATTTGGGCACTATGTATTCACTGCAGAATACTGGGAGCCGGACCCAGGCTGTGCACACTTCCGGCCCTGGGGAGCTCAGAGTGGAGGGGAGGCAGACAATCTAATAATCTTCAGTGAAGTCACTTTTTCAAGCAAGTAAAAGGCATAATTATAATAGCTAACATTTATATAGCAATTATTGTTCACTCTCTCAAGTTCCTTACGTGTAAAATGGGGACTATAATAGCACCTACTTCCTGTGATGATTAAATGAGTTAACATGTGAAGTACTGAGGCAGAGCCTAGCATACAGTAAGAGCATAATACTGTGCGTGTTTATTACCGTCAAGCTGCTTGGTGCTTCCAGTGAACCTGGAAGGGTGTCTAAGCTCCACGATTACATTTTTTTCTTTTTGTTGGAGGGGGCCAGGGCCTCACTGTCCTACTCAGGCTGATTCCTGATTCCAAATTCTGATTGAAGCCATCCTTGCTTCAGCTTCTGAACTAGCGGGGACCACAGGTGCCTGCTATCACACCTATCCATAATCTGTATTTCAAAGATAAGAAAACTGACATCCATAGAAGTTATAGGATGGTGCCGGGGATTTAGGTCAGTGGTTCCATCATCTGCCTGGCAAGCACAAGGTCCTGAGTGCGATCCTGGTAACCACATACAACAATACCAGGTGTGGTAGCTCACGTCTGTAATCCCAGCACTCGGGAGGCAGAGGCAGGGCAGTTGCTGTGTGTTCGAGACTAGCCTGGGCTACACAGTGAGTTCGAGGCCAGTCTGAATTACAAAGTGAGACCCTATCTCAAAAAAAAAAAAGTTATAGGATGGAAAAGCAGAATATTCTCAGGGGAAAAAAAGAAGATAGGCTTTGGCATCAAACCACTCAGCACTGTAAAACTAAAACTGATTTCATCTATGCCTCACTTACTACACCTGCAAAGTGGGTATAATAATAATGCCTTTGCAGTGAGGCTGTGAACATTTAGGACAGTGATGAACATAAAGTCAAGAGCATAGTGTGGTGGTGCACGTATGTAATCCAGCACTCAAGAGACCTGGCAGGAGGACAGGAAGTTCAAGCCCATCCTGAGGGACACAAGTTCAAGGCAGGCTTGAAATACCTAATGAGACCTTGTCTAAAAAAGGTCAATGGAAATGTACTGACCCCGTGCTCCATGGAGTATAGTAGTTATTTGTTTCTGAACTATATACGAAGGATTTGGTCCCAGCAGGCTGCCCAAAAGCTGAGGTGACCCTTCGACCACTGTCTTACACCTGATCATGTCCCAAGACCATGGAAGCGCACGACCGGGGCTCCTACAGAGAGGAGACCTTCCTCGGTGGCCCCTCCACATCGACCCTTCTCGCCCCCTGCAGGTTATGTCCCGCACTGCCTGCCCCCGAGCAGCTACGATGCCGACCAGAAGCCCGGCCTGGAACTGGCGCCGGCTGAGCCCGTGTACCCGCCGGCGGCGGCGGAGGAGTACAGCGACCCTGAGAGTCCGCAGTCCAGCCTGTCTGCGCGCTACTTCCGCGGGGAGGCGGCGGTGACCGACAGCTACTCCATGGACGCCTTCTTCATCTCGGACGGGCGCTCCCGGCGGCGGCGGGGCGGGGCCGGCGGGGATGCGGCGGGCGCGGGGGACGCGGGGGGCGCCGGGGAGCGCGCGGGACGCGCAGGAACGCCGGCGGGCGGCGGGCACCGGCACGCGTGCGCCGAGTGCGGCAAGACGTACGCCACGTCGTCGAACCTGAGCCGCCACAAGCAGACGCACCGCAGCCTGGACAGTCAGCTGGCGCGCAAGTGCCCGACGTGCGGCAAGGCGTACGTGTCTATGCCGGCGCTCGCCATGCACGTGCTCACGCACAACCTGCGCCACAAGTGCGGCGTGTGCGGGAAAGCCTTCTCGCGGCCCTGGCTGCTGCAGGGCCACATGCGCTCGCACACTGGCGAGAAGCCCTTCGGCTGCGCGCACTGTGGCAAGGCCTTCGCCGATCGCTCCAACCTGCGCGCACACATGCAGACGCACTCAGCCTTCAAGCACTACCGCTGCCGCCAGTGCGACAAGAGCTTCGCGCTCAAGTCCTACCTCCACAAGCACTGTGAGGCCGCCTGCGTCAAGGGCGCCGAGCCGCCCCCGCCCCACGCCGGTCCGGCCAGCTGAGCGCCCCCACCTGCGCCCGCAGTGCCCTCTCCAACCCCCAGCTGCGTTTCCCTGCCCATAGGGACAACCCCTCCTGGCCCCCAACTTTATTCTCCAGCCCCTCCACCCATAACTCCCGTCACCGCTCTCCCTCCAGCACATCCATCCACGTCGTCCTTCCTGGTCACTACTGGACCTTGAACCCCCAGCCCACGCCTTCAAGGCTCCCAACTCAGGCACCAGGTCCGCACCTTCCCCTCCAGGGCCCCAGAGCCAGAAAAGTCTCCCGCCCAGACCCTGCACTGCCCTCCTAACTTTCAGCTCTTCTCACTCCTCAGCAGAGTCTCTGACCAGTCCTCTGTCAGGGCCCAGTCTGAGCTCCAAACTTACCCTCGAAGCTCATGTCTGTTACAGTTTCCCTATCCACCTGGATGCAAGCCCTGCAGGTTGCAATCCAGTTCCAGGCGCTCCCTCTGGCTGCCCTGCTGAGTCTCCATTCTTAGCGTCCCGGTCTGCGCCCATGCCCCCGCACCCCCCACCCCCGTGCCCAGGCCGTCGGGGTCCAGCCATTCACTCAGGCCCCCTCAGTTCTCATCCGCGTCAGTTTTGGAGGCCGCGTGACCTGTTCCCACTCCCTGTTCTCCAAGCCCCTCAGCGCTCTAGCTCCCCTCTGAGTTTACCTGACCTAGAGCACACCTGAGGGGCAATTCAGGGCCCTGACCCTTACGTAGCTCCCTTACCTTAGGACAGCCCTGCCCTAGGCTTCCAGGCTGGCGTCGCCCCCTCCCCAGAGTCTCTGAGCACTTTCCCCCGTTCCCAGGACTACAGGTACCCTTCCTTATTTGCAGGGGGGAGGGCTGGACCACCTCACCAAGGCCTGTCCAGCTAGGCCCCTCCAATTATTTATTTGTGTATTTATTTATTTATCTATTTATTATACTATTTAATCTCTTGGCCTCACCCAGGGACAGTCTGGCTTTCCCAGCTGGACTGGGAGGTCAGGGAGCCAGACAAGTAGAGGGGCGGCAATGGCCATAATGAGCTCCCCACACACACACACACACACACACACACACACACTTCTCTGTCTCGGGAGAAACCCCACCCCCAGCAGCGCTCCGTGCAGAAGGGACCAGAGAACAGACAGGGAGGGGGCCCGGGAGGTCCCGCAGCGGGCAGGTCCCCGCCCTCCTGAGCCCTCCACGCCTCCTCCCGGCAGCCCGGAGATGGGAGTCCCCTCGTCTGTTTCTTATTTCTTCCTCTTCCCGAGGAATCCCAGGTTCCAGGGGCCGACTGAGCCCCGGACCCCGCTGGGGCCTCTGGCCCGTTCCCGGGAGCAGCGCTCTCTCTCTCCCGGCCACATCTATGCAACTCTCCCGGGCAGAGGGGCCGGGGCTGCCAGCCACCCGCCCGTCGGCCACCACTACCTCCTCCGCCGCGCTTTTGCATGCCCGGGCGAGGACCGAAGCACACACCTCCACGCGCAAGGGCCCTGGCCCCTTGGCTTTAAGCACATGCCTCTGCCCTCAGCGCTGAGCGCCAGCCTTCAGCAGGCGGAGTCCAGGTCTCCCGGCCCTCCTCCCCTCCGGGCCACCAGAGAGGGTGCCGATTCTCGAGGGCTTCCGAGGAGGAGGGGGGCGCATAGCGCTTCGTCCAGCTCCGCCCACCGAGAAGGGAGGCTGCGGGGATGGTGAGGGGGAGTCGTGGAAGTGATGATGGAGGGTGTCGACCCTGTAAATAGGAACTTCTGACAGCAATAATTTTCCATGCATGCTAAGCCTTTTGGCCATATTTTGTATGAGCGCTTGGCGCTCTCCCGCCTCCTCTTCCCCAGCTCACCCCCAGTCCCCACCCCTTACCCGCCTTCAGCAGTATTACTTGTAACGCAATTCAGGGATATTAAAGGGACTTTGGCCACTCGGCAGCGTCTCCAGACCGTGGGGGGTGGGAGTGGGGGATACGGAGAAGTTGGGGGGCTGAAAGAGAGCTACATTTCCAGCTGGCACCAGGCCCTGAGGCGTCCGCAGTACCAGACACCCTGAACCGTAGGGATTCCTCAAGCAAGGGTTCGAGAGCCAGATTAACAACCTAGTAAATGAAGCCGTCCTTTAAGACATTAGGGAATGGCAGAGCCTGGGATGAACTGGAAAGCGCGACTTGCTTTGAAGAAGTGCAGGTCAAATTAGCCACACCAGGGCAACAGCAGACCTCATCAGTCCACCCAGCAGCAGCCCTGCCCCTGCCCCTTCCTTCCCTCAGCTCCACACACTTCAGGGCCATCTTTACATGCACTTCGCAAAGCAAAACAAGCTTGCCCAGGTTAGCTTGGGCTCAGCAGGCTGCCTATCCAGGCCGTGTGCTACCTGGTGCCAAAAGTGTTCAGGAAGAAGTGGACAAGCAGTCTGTCCTTCTGGCAGCTGCCCTGGCAATCTTTCAAACTGCAGATCTGTCCCTGAAATACTAAACACCTCAGCGGAGACCAAGATCTGACCCTGTCTCAGTCAGTGTGTGTCGCTCTAACAAACTATCATAGCCCAGGAGGCTAATAAACAACAGGAACTTACTTCTCACAGTTGGGAAGCTGGAAGCACACTCAGTGGCTGGTGATTCCTGCTTCCTGGTTCACAGACACCCATCTTCTCTCTGTCCTCACATGGTGCAAGGGGCAAGGGAACCCCCCAGGCACTCCTTTATGTTTCTTTCTCTCCCTACTGGGGATTGAACTCAGTGCCCTACACATGCTGTTCAAGTGCTCAGCCTCTGAGCTACAACCCCAGGCCCCAGGGACTTTTCCATTAAGACACTAATCCCATTCTAGAGGGCTCTGCTGTCATCCCCTAACCCTTTCCCAATCGGCCCACCCTCTAGCAGCACACTGTGGCTTAAGACTTCAGCACACAAAATTTGGAGGGAGACAAGGTTGTCCCTCTATGGCATTCGGTCTCTGCCTCTCCCCAATTCATATCCTTCCAAAATACATTCATTATTTCCCCATCATCTAAGACAGAAGTTCTAACTCATTCCAGCATCCACTCTGAAATCTCAAATCCAACATCTCATCTAAATAGTCTCCAAATCGGACATGGGTAAGACTCAAGGTCTCTTTCACCCGTGAATCTGTAGACTAAAACGAGCTATGTGCTTCCAAAATACAATGGTGGGACAGACCCAGGACAGACATTCCTGTATGTGTGTGTGTATGTGTGTATGTGTGTGTGTGTGGGGGGGTGTGTGTGTGTGTGTGTGTGTGTGTGTGTTGAGACAGTCTCATTTTATAGTTCAAGCTGGTCCTGAACTCAGCCTCAAACTCACATCATAGCAACCCTCCTGCCTCTGCCTCCCTAGTGCTGGGATTACAGGCATGGAGCCATCACACCTGGCACTGTGTATGTGGTACTGGTTGCTGCAGGGTGTGAGTCTCCACGCCCAGTATTGCTGTATGTGGTTTCAGGGGTTGAACCCGGGCCCATGTACTTGCAAGGCAGGCACCGGAACTACTGAGCTACATCCTCGGCCCGATATTCCCTTTCAAGAGCAAAGGACAGGAAAGAAAGAATAAGTACATCCAAAGCAGGTCTAAGCTATGAGGCACACTCCATGAGAATAATCCTTTCCGGTCACACAGGGTGGCACACGCTGCACACCCAGCTCCTCGAGAGGCTGAGGAAGCAGGATTGTAAGTTTGAGGCCAGCGGGGCAACTCAGACATTCTCTAAATAAAACAATCTAAGGATTGGTTATATAACTCAATCTCTAGTGGAAAAAGAAAGACAGAAGCAGAGGAGGGGGAGGGGACAGGGAGGAAGGACAAGGAGGAAAAGGGAGAGGGACAGAGCAGAAATGGTGGGAGGAAGGGAAAAGGAAAGGAAAGAAGGTGAAAAACTCCTTGGCTCAGTGCCCTGCCCATCAAGCCTCCTGGGGCAGTCTTTTGGATGCACGTGGACAACAGTCCCCCTCTCCAGTCCTGCCCACAGCTCTACCCAGCAGGGCTGTGCCCTAGGGCCCTGGGCAGCCCCTCCTACTGGTTTGGCCAGGGGTGACCCGGCCCCTCCAAAGCAAAGCAATGCTCCCCACTCAGGGGGTACAGCAGGTGGCCCTGGGAGTCTCTGGACTTCCTTCAGGGTCACCCTTCCTTTATCTTGAAGAATGGTTCGGTCTCTCAGCCAAACAGCTCTATGGTCCATCCTGTTACCTTTGAGAGATCTAACTGCTTTCTCATAACAACGATGGGCTTTTCGCTATTGTCTAAAAACATGCGGTGTTAGTTACTTTCCTACAGCTGCGAGAAAATATCTGATACCCATAACATAGAGGACAGGTTTATTTGGGCTTATGGTATCAGAGTCTGGCCCGTGATCTGCTGACTCCAAGGCAGACATAGTAGGGCAGAAAGGCACAGTGAAAGAAAGCTGCTCAGCCCATAACATGTGGGAAGGGGGAAAAAGTGAGGGACAAGAACACGGTCTATCAGGTCACAACCCCGGGGACTCACCAGGCTCCACCTTCCAAGAGCACATCCTGCAACGAATTCATCAGCGGACTAAACGCTGGTGAGTAGGTCATCCCCATGATCCATTCAGCTTTCAAAAGCCCATCACTGAAAACACGAGACTTGTCAGGAACATTTTAGATCTGAACTATAACGCACATTCCTGATTTCCATCTAAGACCTCACCTGAATGGCCTTTTCAGCCCACATTTGGATTCCGATGCAGATTACTTAGGGGCCTTCAAAGAAGACTGAAGCTTCCTCCACAGCTCTCTCCCTCTTTCCCTAAGCCTTCATCAGAATTACCTAGGGATGTCATGGCGAATTTTTTCAAAGGCAATTTATAGGAGGTATAATGCCCATGTTTATTTTTTAGGAGCATTTCTACTGAAGAATTAGTAATTTTAATTTTATGAGTTTTA